>OZ030390.1:55933924-55980952 GCA_964023965.1 Melinopterus prodromus
AGCTGTTTTCGAGTGTGACAGCCATAGACATTTCTGTGGTGACAGCACAAAAAAATATTTGTCAAATCCAGGCTACTTTGAAGTTTCATATCAATGCAGATGCGACCGAACTCGATCAAATAGAATTTGCTCTTAAAGCTAAACTATTAATTTTACCAAAAAATATCATAGGCATAAATTATTCAAAATTTCCTCTACTTTCATTTATTATTTAACTATTTTGTCGAAATTACAGAAATGGCGGCTCATTTGCAAAATCTTTCAAAAAGGCTTAGAATAAATTACCAGTTCCTTTGGACCCCTTTCAACCAAAAGCTTTTCAGCTCTAAGTTTGGTAACAAAACTTCTAAATATGAACTTTCGTTCCGATACCTTTAGTAGTTTCTCCGGAATCGTCGCCACAAAAATCGTTTACACACAGACATACATACGCACAGACACACACACACACACACACAGACATTTTTTTGTACCTTGGTCAAAAATGTTCAGGGGACCCAAAAAGACCTATTTCCGCTAAAATTTCAATTTTTTTTTTCGGCGTGATTACAATACTTTAGCATACTGCGTATGATAAAGTAAAAATTTGGATTTTAGCGGAAATAGGTCTTTTTGGGCCCACTGAACATTTTTGACCAAGGTACAAAAAAATGTCTGTGTGTGTGTGTGTGTGTGTGTGTGTGTGTGTGTGTGTGTGTGTGTGTGTGTGTGTATGTGTGTACCAAATTTTTGTGACGACGATTCCGGAGAAACTACTAAAGGTATCGGGACGAAAGTTCAGATTTAGAAGTTTCATGACCAAACTTAGAGCTGAAAAGCTTTTGGTTCAAAATGGTCCAAAGGAACTGGCTATTTACTCTTAGTATTTTTCAACGATTTTGCCAATGAGCCGTCATTTCTGTAATTTCGTCAAAATAGATAAATAATAAATTAAAGTAGACGAAATTTTGAATAATTTATGCCTATGATATTTTTTGGTACAGATAATAGTTTAGCTTCAAGAGCAAATTCTATTTGATCGAGATCGCTCGCATCTGCATTGATATGAAACTACATAGTAGCCTGGAATTGACAATATTTTTTTTTGCTGTCACCACAGAAATCTCTATGGCTGTCACACTCGAAAACAGCTGATATCATCAGAGTTTGGAGAACCGCTATGAAACGTTGCCGTTTTAGTGCGGCAAAGTAAAAAATCTGATGTGGCCAGGCACATGACTTTATCATACAAAATATAAAATTAATAGTTTAGCTGCATGAGAATCTATTTGATTGAGATAAATCGTGTCTGCATTAAAATTAAACTAGTTAGCCAGGATTTGACAGATATTTTAATAGTCAATAGTATCAATAGCAGGTATTGTCAAAGCATCAGCATTTGACACTACTTACTGTCATCAGAATAATAGTTACTTATCTCACAAGTGCCGAAAGTACGGAATAGAGCGACGAGCGGTGATGCGGAGCGTGACCGCGCGTCACCGATCGCCGGAGCATCGCCGTCGCATGTGAGCGAGTCGCGCTATGTAGTTTTCGGCAGGAGTGACATCAACGTTTTTGTGTAGCTTTTTGAGAAATACGTATTTAAAAAAAATCTAAAATGGATATATTTCTGTATAGGAAATGTTAGGTTGATACCGCTTCTACGAAACGTCAAGTATAAAAAGATAATTCAAATTCTGACAGATTTATGTTCGTTAATGACACTGTAGGTGTCACATCCGTACCAACATACTGAAATATAACTACACTCATCGCTATGCTTTATTTACAATTTTCTCAATTTATCATTTTTACAATTAGATATAACAACGGGTTCTTAACGACAAACAATCAAATTGGTGATCTTATTTTATTTGTATTTTATATTTTGTACAATGTCGCACTAGAGCGGCAACGTTCCATAGCGGTTCTCCAACCTCTGATGAAATCAGCTGTTTTCGAGTGTGACAACCGTAGACATTTCTGTGGTGACAGCAGGCGGCAATATACTATTACACTTTCCTGTCAGAGTGACAGTTTACATTTTTCTGTCAATGTGTCCGTGTCAGTTTGAAGTAATAAATTTGCCTCTTTTGCAGTGGCGCCACATAGCGGACTTTTTCAAATCACGGCTGTCGCGCCTGCTAGTTTCGTAAAACACCGACATCAAAGGTGCCGCCGCAAGTGTCGTATCTTGATATTTCTAATCGCTGGTGACAGCACAAAAAAATATTTGTCAAATCCAGGCTACTATGTAATTTCATATCAATGCAGATGCGATCGATCTCGATCAAATAGAATTTGCTCTTGAAGCTAAACTATTAATTTTACCAAAAAAAGTCATAGGCATAAATTATTCAAAATTTCCTTTGCTTTAATTTATTATTTAACTATTTTGTCGAAATTACAGAAATGGCGGCTCATTTGCAAAATCATTGAAAAAGGCTTAGAATAAACTACCAGTTCCTTTCGACCCTTTCGAACCAAAAGCTTTTCAGCTCTAAGTTTGGTCATAAAACCTCTAAATATAAACTTTCGTCCCGATACCTTTAGTAGTTTCTCCGGAATCGTCGTCACAAAAACCGTTTACACACGCACACACACACACACACACACACACACACACACACACACACACACACACACACACACACACACACACACACACACAGACATTTTTTTGTACCTTGGTCAAAAATGTTCAGGGGACCCATAAAGACCTATTTCCGCTAAAATCTCAATTTTTTTTTCGGCATGATTACAATACTTTACATACTGCGTATGATATAGTAAAAATACAAAATTCAAATTAAATAAGATCACCAATTTGATCGTTTGTTGATACGAAATATCAACCCGTTGTTATATCTAATTGTAAAAACGATAAATTGAGAAAATTGTAAATAAAGTATAGCGATGAGTGTAGTTATATTTTAGTATGTTGGTACGGATGTGACATCTACAGTGTCATGAACGAACATAAATCTGTCAGAATCTGAATTTTTTAAACTTGACGTTTTGTAGAAGTGGTATCAACGTAACATTTCCTATACAGAAATATAACCATTTTTAATTTTTTACTTTATCATACGCAGTATGGTAAAGTATTGTAATCATGCCGAAAAAAAAAATTGGGATTTTAGCGGAAATAGGTCTTTTTGGGTCCCCTGAACATTTTTGACCAAGGTACAAAAAAATGTCTGTGTGTGTGTGTGTATGTGTGTGTGTGTGTGTGTGTGTGTGTGTGTGTGTGTGTGTGTGTGTGTGTGTGTGTGTATGTGTGTGTGTACCCGATTTTTGTGACGACGATTCCGGAGAAACTACTAAAGGTATCGGGACGAAAGTTCAGATTTAGAAGTTTCATGACCAAACTTAGAGCTGAAAAGCTTTTGGTTCAAAATGGTCCAAAGGAACTGGCTATTTACTCTTAGCATTTTTCAAGGATTTTGCCAATGAGCCGTCATTTCTGTAATTTCGTCAAAATAGATAAATAATAAATTAAAGTAGACGAAATTTCGAATAATTTATGCCTATGATATTTTTTGGTACAGATAATAGTTTAGCTTCAAGAGCAAATTCTATTTGATCGAGATCGCTCGCATCTGCATTGATATGAAACTACATAGTAGCCTGGATTTGACAATATTTTTTTTTGCTGTCACCACAGGAATCTCTATGGCTGTCACACTCGAAAACAGCTGATATCATCAGAGTTTGGAGAACCGCTATGAAACGTTGCCGTTTTAGTGCGGCAAAGTAAAAAATCTGATGTGGCCAGGCACATGACTTTATCATACAAAATATAAAATTAATAGTTTAGCTGCATGAGAATCTATTTGATTGAGATAAATCGTGTCTGCATTAAAATTAAACTAGTTAGCCAGGATTTGACAGATATTTTAATAGTCAATAGTATCAATAGCAGGTATTGTCAAAGCATCAGCATTTGACACTACTTACTGTCATCAGAATAATAGTTACTTATCTCACAAGTGCCGAAAGTACGGAATAGAGCGACGAGCGGTGATGCGGAGCGTGACCGCGCGTCACCGATCGCCGGAGCATCGCCGTCGCATGTGAGCGAGTCGCGCTATGTAGTTTTCGGCAGGAGTGACATCAACGTTTTTGTGTAGCTTTTTGAGAAATACGTATTTAAAAAAAATCTAAAATGGATATATTTCTGTATAGGAAATGTTAGGTTGATACCGCTTCTACGAAACGTCAAGTATAAAAAGATAATTCAAATTCTGACAGATTTATGTTCGTTAATGACACTGTAGGTGTCACATCCGTACCAACATACTGAAATATAACTACACTCATCGCTATGCTTTATTTACAATTTTCTCAATTTATCATTTTTACAATTAGATATAACAACGGGTTCTTAACGACAAACAATCAAATTGGTGATCTTATTTTATTTGTATTTTATATTTTGTACAATGTCGCACTAGAGCGGCAACGTTCCATAGCGGTTCTCCAACCTCTGATGAAATCAGCTGTTTTCGAGTGTGACAACCGTAGACATTTCTGTGGTGACAGCAGGCGGCAATATACTATTACACTTTCCTGTCAGAGTGACAGTTTACATTTTTCTGTCAATGTGTCCGTGTCAGTTTGAAGTAATAAATTTGCCTCTTTTGCAGTGGCGCCACATAGCGGACTTTTTCAAATCACGGCTGTCGCGCCTGCTAGTTTCGTAAAACACCGACATCAAAGGTGCCGCCGCAAGTGTCGTATCTTGATATTTCTAATCGCTGGTGACAGCACAAAAAAATATTTGTCAAATCCAGGCTACTATGTAATTTCATATCAATGCAGATGCGATCGATCTCGATCAAATAGAATTTGCTCTTGAAGCTAAACTATTAATTTTACCAAAAAAAGTCATAGGCATAAATTATTCAAAATTTCCTTTGCTTTAATTTATTAATTAACTATTTTGTCGAAATTACAGAAATGGCGGCTCATTTGCAAAATCATTGAAAAAGGCTTAGAATAAACTACCAGTTCCTTTCGACCCTTTTGAACCAAAAGCTTTTCAGCTCTAAGTTTGGTCATAAAACCTCTAAATATAAACTTTCGTCCCGATACCTTTAGTAGTTTCTCCGGAATCGTCGTCACAAAAACCGTTTACACACGCACACACACACACACACACACACACACACACACACACACACACACACACACACACACACACACACACACACACACACACACACACACACACACACACACACACACACACACACACACACACACACACACACACACACACACACACACACACACACACACACACACACACACACACACACACACACACACACACACACACACACACACACACACACACACACACACACCACACACACACACACACACACACACACACACACACACACACACACACACACACACACACACACAGACACACAGACATTTTTACTTTATCATACGCAGTATGTAAAGTATTGTAATCATGCCGAAAAAAAAAATTGAGATTTTAGCGGAAATAGGTCTTTTTGGGTCCCCTGAACATTTTTGACCAAGGTACAAAAAAATGTCTGTGTGTGTGTGTGTGTGTGTGTGTGTGTGTGTGTGTGTGTGTGTGTGTGTGTGTGTGTGTGTGTGTGTGTGTGTGTGTGTGTGTGTGTGTGTGTGTGTGTGTGTGTGTGTGTGTGTGTGTGTGTGTGTGTGTGTGTGTGTGTGTGTGTGTGTGTGTGTGTGTGTGTGTGTGTGTGTGTGTGTGTGTGTGTGTGTGTGTGTGTGTGTGTGTGTGTGTGTGTGTGTGTGTGTGTGCGTGTGTAAACGATTTTTGTGACGACGATTCCGGAGAAACTACTAAAGGTATCGGGACGAAAGTTTATATTTAGAAGTTTTATGACTAAGCTTAGAGCTGAAAAGCTTTTGGTTCAAAAGGGTCGAAAGGAACTGGTAGTTTATTCTAAGCCTTTTTCAATGATTTTGCAAATGAGCCGCCATTTCTGTAATTTCGACAAAATAGTTAAATAATAAATTAAAGTAGAGGTCATTTTGAATAATTTATGCCTATGACTTTTTTTGGTAAAATTAATAGTTTAGCTTCAAGAGCAAATTCTATTTGATCGAGATCGATCGCATCTGCATTGATATGAAATTACATTCCGGAGAAACTACTAAAGGTATCGGGCCGAAAGTTCATATTTAGAAGTTTCATGACTGAACTTAGAGCTCAAAAGCTTTTGGTTCAAAAGGGTCCAAAGGAAGTGGGTATTTATTCTTAGTATTTTGCAACGATTTTGCAAATTACCTGCCATTTCTATAATTTCGTCAAAACAGTTAAATAATAAATTAAAGTAGAGGAAATTTTGAATAATTTATGCCTATGATATTTCTGGGTAAAATTAATAGTTTAGCTTCAAGAACAAATTCCATTTGATCGAGATCGGTCGCATCTGCATTGATATGAAACTACATAGTAACCTAGATTGGACAAATATTTTTTTGTGCTGTCACCACAGAAATGTCTATGGCTGTCACACTCGAAAACAGCTGATTTCATCATAAGTTGGAGAACCGCTATGGAACGTTGCCGCTCTAGTGCGGCAAAGTACAAAATACAAAATTCAAATAAAATACGATCACCAATTTGATTGTTTGTTGATAAGAAATATCAACCCGTTGTTATATCTAATTGTAAAAACGATAAATAGAGAAAATTGTAAATAAAGTATAGCGATGAGTGTAGTTATATTTTAGTATGTTGGTACGGATGTGACATCTACAGTGTCATAAACGAATATAAATCTGTCAAAATTTGAATTAGCTTTTCAAACTTGACGTTTCGTAGAAGTGGTAGGTATCAACCCAACCCATTATCAACCTAACATTTCCTATACAGAAATATAACCATTTTTGAATTTTATAAATACTTATTTCTCAAAACGGAACACAAAAAACGTTGATGTCACTCCTGCCGAAAACTACATAGCGCGACTCGCTCACATGCGACGGTGACGCGCCGCCATCGGTGACGCGCCGCATCAGCGCTCGTCGCGCTATTCCGTACTTTCGGCACTTGTGAGATAATTAACTATTATTCTGATGACAGTAGGTAGTGTCAAATGCTGATGCTTTGACAATACCTACTATTGATACTATTGACTATCAAAATATCTGTCAAATCCTGGCTAACTAGTTTAATTTTAATGCAGACACGATTTATCTCAATCAAATAGATTCTCATGCAGCTAAACTATTTTATATTTTGTATGATAAAGTCATGTGCCTGGCCACATCAGATTTTTTACTTTATCATACGCAGTATGGTAAAGTATTGTAATCGTGCCGAAAAAAAAAATTTGGATTTTAGCGGAAATAGGTCTTTTTGGGCCCACTGAACATTTTTGACCAAGGTACAAAAAAATGTCTGTGTGTGTGTGTGTATGTGTGTATGTGTGTACCAAATTTTTGTGACGACGATTCCGGAGAAACTACTAAAGGTATCGGGACGAAAGTTCAGATTTAGAAGTTTAATGACCAAACTTAGAGCTGAAAAGCTTTTGGTTCAAAAGGGTCCAAAGGAACTGGCTGTTTCCTCTAAGCATTTTTCAAGGATTTTGCAAATGAGCTGCCATTTCTGTAATTTCGTCAAAGTAGTTAAATAATAAATTAAAGTAGAGGAAATTTTGAATAATTTATGCCTATGATATTTTTTGGTAAAATTAATAGTTTAGCTTCAAGAGCAAATTCCATTTGATCGAGATCGATCGCATCTGCATTGAAATGAAACTACATAGTAGCCTGGATTTGTCCATGGATTTGACAAATATTTTTTGTGCTGTCACCACAGAAATGCCTATGGCTGTCACACTCGAAAACAGCTGATTTCATCAGAGGTTGGAGAACCGCTATGGAACGTTGCCGCTCTGTGCAGCAAAGTACAAAATACAAAATTCAAATAAAATAAGATCACCAATTTGATTGTTTGTTGATAAGAAATATCAACCCGTTGTAATATCTAATTGTAAAGTATAGCGATGAGTGTAGTTATATTTTAGTATGTTGGTACGGATGTGACATGTACAGTGACATGAACGAATATAAATCTGTCAGAATTTGAATTAGCTTTTTAAACTTGACGTTTCGTAGAAGTGGTATCAACCTAACATTTCCTATACAGAAATATAACCATTTTTGATATTTTTAAATACGTATGTCTCAAAAGGCAACACAAAAAAACGTTGATGTCACTCCTGCCGAAAACTACATAGCGCGACTCGCTCACATGCGAGGGCAACGCTCCGCCATCGGTGACGCGCCGCATCACCGCTCGTCGCGCTATTCCGTACTTTCGGCACTTGTGAGATAAATAACTATTATTCTGATGACAGTAGGTAGTGTCAAATGCTGATGCTTTGACAATACCTACTATTGATACTATTGACTATCAAAATATCTGTCAAATCCCGGCTAACTAGTTTAATTTTAATGCAGACACGATTTATCTCAATCAAATAGATTCTCATGCAGCCAAACTGTTAATTTTATATGTTGTATGATAAAGTCATGTGCCTGGCCACATCAGATTTTTTTAATAACTAACGACAGTATCCGGTTTTTAATGCGCTATTGTACCTGGCCTATATGATTAATTTAATTAAATATCATCTAGGAATAGAACCATTAAAACGAGACATGCTTAACGTCCTGGGTAATTGCTGAGGCAATGTTACGACATGGAGAAAGTGGTGCGTCTTCAGCATTCTTCGGGTAATTCGCCTATAAACCTTGTACGACATAGACCATTAAGCAAGTCGATGTAAATTCATGTATGTATTGTGTGTATTTACGTACGAGTATAGGTACACATTACAAATTACACATACGTACGCTAAACGCATTTGAATCACTGCTTACAGAATCGAAAGAAGAAAAAACAGAATAAAACAAATAAGACAAATAAGGCTAAGATCTGTTTATAAATGGGAAATTATAAATGGGAATTACCTACCGAAAAAAGGAACAGCTGACATATTGTTTACAAGAGTGTTTGTGATTTGCTTAAATTGAAAAAAATCTGATGTGGCACATAACTTTACCATACAATATATATATATAAAATTAATAGTTTAGCTGCATGAGATTCTATTTGATCAAGATCGATCGTGTTTACATTAAAATAAAACAAAGATAACCATGATTTGACAGATATTTTGATATCATATAAATACAAAATTATATATAGAATATTGGTAACAGCAGGCTCTTCCAACACTAGCGTTGCGACATATATCTCTAGCCATAGTGCTGCCACCAGCTGCCACATGTATAAGGTTATCTATGGGCTGTCACTGGTTTGGCGTTAGTGATACCGAATATTACCGGCTAACGGCCGCGGTAATATCGACCGCGCACTTTAAGTTACAATAGCGCCATCTGTCGACGATCCTAATAACTACTGACCATGCATGCGCAGTTTGATCCCCGGGCACCACATCGATAGACAAAATATATATATATATATCTCCGTCTGACATTGATGGAACCGAGACTACACATTGGCGCTATAGGACAAGCTTCGTATAATCCCTTATACGTATATGGATAATATTGACAGTAGGTATTGTCAAAAAACTAGCCTTTGACACCACCTACTGACCAACTACTTTGACGAAATTATAGAAATGGCGGCTCATTTGCAAAATCCTCAAAAATTATCAGGGAACCCAAAAAGAACTATTTCCGACTCAATTTTTTTTTCCGGCGCAATTACAATATTATACTGCGTATGATAAAGTAATAAAGAGGACAAAACAAATATGTTTAAATTTTTCAAATCATATAACAGCTTACACTGTCTTTAATTGATTCACAAAGTTTGAAAGTGGGACGGAAACAGGTTTATGTCTTACAAAAAGTAAATATCTACAAACATAATATTTACTGAAAATGATATACGATATGCGAATACAATACACTACACATACATAATTTATTTTAATACTGTTATTAATTTTAACTCATAGAACTCATAGAAGTGGTATTATTAGATTATAAATAACTGTTCAGTTTCAATACAATTTGATGTTATAGTTGACTTCTCCTTCTAAATATAACGTATGTAGACATTTATTTTTTTACTTTATCTTACGCAGTATGCTAATTCAAAAGGGTCAAAAGGAACTGGCTATTTATTCTAGGCATTTTTCAACGATTTTGCAAATGAGCCGTCATTTCTGTAATTTCGTCAAAATAGGTAAATAATAAATTAAAGTCGAGGAAATTTTGTATAATTTATGTCTATAACAGTTTTTGGTAAAATTAATAGTTTAGCTGCAGGAGCAAATTCTATTTGATAGAAATCGTGTCTGGATTAATAGTAGGTAGCCAGGATATTTTGAAACTTTGACAGTATTCAGAACGTCAGCGGTTGCGAAACGTCAATTCAACACGCAAATGCATGGAGAATGCGATGATGAGGAGAAACACGCGCGCACGTACGCTATGTGAGACAATATCGAAACAGCTTAGTGTTTTCATGGTGTTTACAAAGTCAATGTGTATTTCGAGTGCGGATAGCAATGTTGTTATGCATTTTTCAAGGATTTTGCAAATGAGCCGCCATTTCTGTAATTTCGTCAAAATAGTTAAATAATAAATTAAAGTAGAGGAAATTTTGTATAATTTATGTCTATGAAATTTTTTGGTAAAATTAATAGTTTAGCTGTAGGAGCAAATTCTATTTCATCGAGATCGTGCCTGCATTAATATAGGATTTGCCAGATATTTTTATTCTAATGACAGTAGGTAGTGTCAAAGAGTGATTTTTTGACAATACCTGCTGTCAATATCTGTCAAATCCTGGCTAGTTCGTTTTATTGCAATGCAGATGCGATCGATCTCGATCAAATAGAATCTTATGCAGCTAAACTATTAATTTTATATATTCTATGATAAAGTCATGTGCTGGCCACATCAGATTTTTTACTTTATCATACGCAGTATGGTAAAGTATTGTAATCGTGCCGAAAAAAAAAATTTGGATTTTAGCGGAAATAGGTCTTTTTGGGCCCACTGAACATTTTTGACCAAGGTACAAAAAAATGTCTGTGTGTGTGTGTGTGTGTGTGTGTGTGTGTGTGTGTATGTGTGTATGTGTGTACCAAATTTTTGTGACGACGATTCCGGAGAAACTACTAAAGGTATCGGGACGAAAGTTCAGATTTAGAAGTTTCATGACCAAACTTAGAGCTGAAAAGCTTTTGGTTCAAAATGGTCCAAAGGAACTGGCTATTTACTCTTAGCATTTTTCAACGATTTTGCCAATGAGCCGTCATTTCTGTAATTTCGTCAAAATAGATAAATAATAAATTAAAGTAGACGAAATTTTGAATAATTTATGCCTATGATATTTTTTGGTACAGATAATAGTTTAGCTTCAAGAGCAAATTCTATTTGATCGAGATCGCTCGCAACTGCATTGATATGACACTACATAGTAGCCTGGATTTGACAATATTTTTTTTGCTGTCACCACAGAAATCTGTTACACTGCCGTTTTTACGGAATGTTGTTACGGTGTGCCTTTTCAGTTAGGTTAAGTAAATTTCATTAGTTGTTTGTCCTCCGGTGCATTTTTAGCCGTGCGGGTTGTTGTTTCAGTTGCCGGTCAGGACTAACCCGGAAAATCTTGGGAAGATTTCCCGTTGTGAAAGGAGAGGGGGAATGTTACACTGCCGTTTTTACGGAATGTTTTGAAGGGATTATGCTCTGCTACTGTCGCCGCTTTCAAGTTTCTCAGGTCTTGCACACAGGTTGAATTCTTACTGGTTGGTTGCGCCCCCCCGTGATTTTTCATGGGTAGCTTGAGTTGGAACGTGTTTCCGCTATCCGCCGTAAGATGGCGCTTCCTGTACCTCTTGGGCGATTTATCGATTTATTGCGTAACTTTTCGACGCGACGTCGTAGAGCGACGATTTTTGTTTTATGGTGACGAGGAAAAATTCAGCTCTACATCAAGTCATCGTTCGTGGAATTTGGTTCACTATTAACAGAGTTTGAATAAAGTTGCGTATTTGAGTAGGGCTAGTTTTTATGCGGGGTTCGAGACAGTGTATTTTCCCATTCATTTCTCCTGTTTTCTCTTAATCTACTGTTCAGATTTGGTCGACCGGGTTATTATGAGTCTCCTTGGATTTTTCTGCTCCTAATGACTGGTTTCCTTTGATTAAAGTCGCTCTAATTGCCTTTTTGCGAAGTTTTTGGTCCGGTTAAAGTGGGGAGCGAGGCTTTATATAGATCCGCATTTGGTCCCTCTGGATTGTTGAGTCTTGGTTGTTAGACGAATCGCTGTCAGTCAACTTTATCCTGGAGTCTACGTGAAGCTGTGTGGAAGTGACTTGGAGTTACTCGTTTGTTTGGTGCCTTGCTGGTATACGAAGTATCTCTCGCTGTATGCGGAACCATCCTTCCCAAGCTGAGAAGTTTTAACCATTGTAGTGTGTTATATGGTTGGAACCCCGTCGCCTTTTGTGCGGATTTAGTACGTAGATTACTGTTGGATTCACGGTTAAGCCCGCCCGCTCAAGATCTTAGGGTGAGTCTCTGGTTCGTTTATTACTTTGAGAATTGGTTCCTTATTGCGAGGAATATTTTTAGGCTTCTTCGTCTATTCATCGTCGGATATTTATTCATCGTCGGATATTTATTCATCTTTGGATATTTATTCTACGTCTGGTGGCGTTCATCCTTTTCTGTGGTGTCTTCGTCTGGGGACGTTTTCGTCTTTGGATCGGAGGACAACCCTTTCGATCAGAGGACCAGTTTCGTGGAGTGATAACTTTGGCACGACTTGATCGAGTGGATCTAGCGGACTGGGTGGCGTCCTGGAGTGGAGCGTCGGAAGCTGCGGAGAGTTTGCCTTGCTAGGACTGCGGGTGTCTTCGTGGAACGGGGACATTCCTTCGCTGCCGAGGTCAACGTTTGCCTTATATTTATATCTCCACCGGGCCCCGGCGTCGCCCTCGCCCTTGACGCAGTGCCGCCGGAAGCTTATTCGTGTCGTAATTAATTGTATTTTTCTTTCATTGTATAATTTACTTTGGGTGAGCCGTTCACCACTATCGTGTCTTTGTCCGGAAGGTTTCTAACCTCACCTACCCCAACAAACAGCTGTTGCGGTGGACCGTTGTTGTGCGTTGATGCAACGGTAGCTAGCCTCCCTCAACCTCGTTAATAATTTTTTATTTGATTTAAATTTCAATTGTATAGATTGATTTAATTTGATTGGTTTAATTTAATTTAATTTAATTTAATTAGATAAGTGTATCTTATCTTTGTCTTTTCTAAATTTACATGGTTGTTTATATTTGATAAACGTTGAGGTTAGGTTAGTCGGGTGAAGGTGTACCGGCAAAGTGTTTCTGTAAGGTTTGAGAATTTTAATTTACAATTTAATTTTGAATTTGAATTCTCCTGGTCATTTGGGACAATAATTTATTTAATATTGCCTTATTTTAATTTATTAATTTCATCCATTTTGACACTATTGTTAATCAAATTCCCAACGCTTTTCGGTCGGATTCATTTAATTTAATTTTACGTCTGGAGGAATATTATCCCAGATACGGCGGTGAATTTCGTGCTTGGCCAAGAACGTGTTCGTCGGTTGTCGCATTTATCTTTCGGGTTTTTTTTTCACGTTAATTATCGGCACTAACGTTGCCGAAGCGTTGCTATTTGATATTTTGGTGTATTTGATAAATTGTATTATTGTGACTCGTTCTGATGTGGATTATTTGAACGGTGGTCGACCTTGCTGGTCAGTGGATATTTTCCCGAGATACCGCTGTAATTTCATGTACTTTTTTTTACTTTTTTTTGTCTGTGGGTATTTAATAAACTTGATTTTCCGGCAACTTTGGTTCTCTTCTTGTCCCTGTGTGGCATCATTTCTCTTTCAGCCAGCTTTCACAATCAAGCGATAGTCCACGGCGGGGTTTAGATTGTGTGGCGCCCATTTCGGAACACCTTGCGGTTGGATGTTGTTTATCCCCACGCCCTCTCCCAGAGTTGGTCGGTGCAACCCCAAGGACTGCATGAGCGCACAGGTAGAGCTCAAGGTTCCGGAACTTATTTTTGAAATATTTTATAGCCTTAATCGGGAATAGAAAGTCAAGGTGTTTCAAATCTCTATGGCTGTCACACTCGAAAACAGCTGATATCATCAGAGTTTGGAGAACCGCTATGAAACGTTGCCGTTTTAGTGCGGCAAAGTAAAAAATACAAAATTCAAATTAAATAAGATCACCAATTTGATCGTTTGTTGATACGAAATATCAACCCGTTGTTATATCTAATTGTAAAAACTATAAATTGAGAAAATTGTAAATAAAGTATAGCGATGAGTGTAGTTATATTTTAGTATGTTGGTACGGATGTGACATCTACAGTGTCATGAACGAACATAAATCTGTCAGAATTTGAATTTTTTAAACTTGACGTTTTGTAGAAGTGGTATCAACGTAACATTTCCTATACAGAAATATAACCATTTTAAATTTTTTTTTAATACGTATTTCTCAAAACGCAACACAAAAAACGTTGATGTCACTCCTGCCGGAAACTACATAGCGTGACTCGCTCATATGTGACGGCGACGCTCCGCCATCGGTGACCCGCCGCATCACCGCTCGTCGCGCTATTCCGAACTTTAGGCACTTGTGAGATAAATAACTATTATTCTGATGACAGTAGGTAGTCTCAAATGTTAATGCTTTAATACAATACCTACTATTGATACTATTGACTATCAAAATATCTGTCAAATCCAGGCTAACTAATTTAATTTTAATGCAGACACGATTTATCTCAATCAAATAGATTCTCATGCAGCTAAACTATTAATTTTATATTTTGTATGATATGTGTCTGGCCACATCAGACTTTTTACTTTATCATACGCAGTATGTAAAGTATTGTAATCGTGCCGAAAATTTTTTTTGAGATTTTAGCGGAAATAGGTCTTTATGGGTCCCCTGAACATTTTTGACCAAGGTACAAAAAAATATCTCTGTGTGTGTGTGTGTATGTGTGTGTGTGTGTGTGTGTGTGTGTGTGTACCCAATTTTTGTTAATTCATTTCCGGAGAAACTACTAAAGGTATCGGCACGGAACTTCATATTTAGAAGTTTCATGACCAAACTTAGAGTTGAAAAGCTTTTGGTTCAAAAGGGTCCAAAGGAACTTGGTGTTTACTCCATGCCTTTTTCAAGGATTTTAGAAATCAGCCGCCATTTCTGTAATTTCGTCAAAATAGTTAAATAATAAATTAAAGCAGAGGAAATTTTGAATAATTTATGCCTATGACATTTTTTGGTAAAATTAATAGTTTAGCTTTTTAGTTAATTCTAAGCCTTTTTCAAGGATTTTGGAAATGAGCCGCCATTTCTGTAATTTCGACAAAATAGTTAATTAATAAATTAAAGTACAGGAAATTTTAAATAATTTATGCCTATAACATTTTTTAGTAAAATTAATAGTTTACCTTCAAGAGCAAATTCTATTTGATCGAGATCGGTCGCATCTGCATTCATATGAAATTACATAGTAGCCAGGATTTTGACAAATATTTTTTTGTGTTGTCACATTCGAAAACAGCTGATCTCATCAGAGGTTGGAGAACCACTATGGAACGTGCCGCTGTAGTGCGCAAAGTTATAAAATACAAATTTCAAATAAAATAAGATCACCAATTTGATTGTTTGTTGATAAGAAATATCAACCAGTCTTTATATCTAATTCTAAAAATGATACATTGAGAAAATTATAAATAAAGTATAGCGATGAGTGGTATATTTTAGTATGTTGGTAGGGATGTGTCATGAACAAATATAAATCTGCCAGAATTTGAATTACCTTTTTAAGCGCGTTTTCATTAGTGATAATGACAGTGGTAGCAGACGCCGTTATAGTATTTCCAATAGAAAATTGCTAGTGACTCATGTTTATGTACATGCAAACTAATATGTGTCATTATCACGATATGTAAGAAATACTATAATTTCGTATTCTACCACCGCCATTAGCTACCATTACCTATCAATCGGAACGCACCTTTCGTCAAAGTGGTACCAACCTAGCATTTACTATACAGAAATCATTTATTTTTTTTAAATACGTATTTCTTAAAAAGCAACACAATAAACGTTGATGTCGCTCCCGCTAAAAACTAGATAGCGCGACTCGCTCATATGCGACGGCGACACTCCGCCTTCGGTGACGCGCCGTATCACCGCTCGTCGCGCTATTCCGTACTTTCGGCATTTGTGACATAAATAACTATTATTCTAATGACCTAGTGTAGGTAGTGTCAAATGCTGATGCTTTGACAATACCTACGATTTATCTCTATAGAATAGATTCTCATGCAGCTAAACTATTAATTTTATATATTGTATGATAAAGTCATGTGCCTGGCCACATCAGATTTTTTTCCTTGTCCCACGTGTATTATTACTAACACCATGAAAGTAATCGGAGACAATTTTCGCCGAATAATGCGGCGGCTAAAGATATGATCTGACTTTGGTTTCTAATTCCCTGGCCGCTACCATCGATTCCTTTCCGCTCTTTTAACTGTTAAAGAAATGATAATGCAAAAATATGGTTTGAGAGGCGAGAAATGTTATCCTATTTTCGGCAAAATCGGCTGAAATTTTGGGTGTACCTCGAGAAACGTCAAAAAATTTGTCAAATATGTAGGTTGCTAAGCGACTGTTGTTGACAATTGACAGTAGCTTGAGCCTATGGGTTGAGCGCACTGCGGAGCCAGATTTCGGTCCCCTACGCGCTGAAATTACGCTAACGCTAGTATACACCGAAAAGATGTTCAGACGGACAGGACAATAATGCCCCCGGGCTCATGTAAAAATACGGAGAGTTATGTGGCTTTCACATAAGCAACGCTACGCTTGCGGTACGCTGCGATGCGCTGCGGTCTCCTGCGCTCGCCTGCGCTACAAACGCTGGCTCACGCTATGAACGCAAGATGCCAGCGTATGTATTTTTGAGCCTGGGCGCTACTGTCAACAAAATTTATACATAACCCCTAAACATACTGCAACGGGCGATCATCTCGCGGTTTTCTGTAAAGAGTTTTGGGGTACATGCTCGAATATGATGTCTTGCCGACGATCCAATTGTTCCAGTAAACTGTAGAAATGCCACAGGTGTTATTTATAGACCTTTTTTTTTCATAAATACATATAGGAACGTGTCTGAAGATTGCGATTAGGTATGCGTACATGTTATTATTATAATACGTTTTATATCAATATTTTTATTGTATTTTATATAGAATTGAAGAGTTTAAATGGTTTCTAGAAAGCAGTACATATGATATCTACAAAGAATGTGAGTGCAACTATAAAACTGATGGAGGATACACTTTGGTTTACCAAAAACATAATAAATAGATTTATGTTGAAATATGGGGTAATTACTTTTGTATTATATTGAAAACGTTTTATTGAAATGAATTACTAATTTTACAGTTGTATGTTACCTCATTTGAGAAGAGCACAATCAGTTGAGACCGATATAACTCAATATAGATTGTTAAAAGATAGAATGGAATACAGTCTACATAAGAAGAACCACACGCAAAACCCCGTCACCATCAACAACAAAAGTCCATAGGTATACGAGAAAGTTTGTTGTGTACGACAGGAATCGCAAGAGTCTCTATTACAATTCGATACCGAAAGATGATAGTATTGAACAGTGGTACTATAAGAAGGCATACACACAAAATCCTATCAATACTCATAATTAGTCGATAAGCTTTGCGGTAACGAAGACCCACAACACCTGTAGTGTACCACAGGAATTGCGAGTGTACCTATTATAATTCATCAAGAGGCTTTACCAAACACTTTGTATGTGATTGTGTCAATAATTTATAATGTATATTTGGTTGCCTATCAATATGGAGTACTGGCAATATTTCTTGAATATGTTGCTATAAAGCATTCAATAAAATCTGCTCACTCAAATGGACCAGAATTAATACGATACGATATAACCTCAAAACATGCTTACAATTGACGTATACCATGCATGTGACATTAGACAAACCGTGGCTAGCGCTCCGAGCGCACCAGCGTTAAAGTGAGCGCGGGAGAAACTTCGTGAGCGCAAACCTAGCGGCACCTAAGCGTAACTTGCTCGTATCTGAAAGCAGCATTAAAGTGATACCCGACGCGATCCAAGTGTGAAACATTTCTAAGGAGAAGACTTGCGAACATATCTGTGTACGTGTGTACTACATACATTTGTTGCGCGTCGGGTCATAAACACTAGCGGTAAGTGGCAACTATACAGCCAAAGAGAGCCAGAGAGGACGAAAGCGCAATCTAAAAGTAAATTTTACTTATATTGTAAGTGAAAAATACAATATAATAATAAATTTATTGTTGACAGTTCTACGGTACGTCGACTGCAACGCCATCTGCCGGAGAAACGGCGTGGCTATGATAGTCGGTGGCGTTAGCAACATTAGGCACCAAAATATTTCAGTGCGGGATACCAGCACCAAATTTTGCACACAGCATGTACATATATTAAGGTTTAAAAAACCGCCTGGAGACACTCTCCTGGGGGTCAAGATCATCCCTTTAGAACGTCATCAAAATGGCGGATTTAAGTCAGAGTAGCGAATTATGTTATCGCATGTATTATTGTTAATTTTTAACCAATTTTGATATTTTTGATATAATTTTTGTGTACGAAAGGTAGTTTTTGCGTACCTCTCTAAATTCCAGTAAATTGTTCGATAAGCAATTCAGTATTGCTATAAGCAGTTAAGTTTATGTAAAAAATATCTGCGTACGACAATTTGGTATTAATGTATCCAGACACATTTTTAAATGTTAATATTTTTTTAGTCCCCACTAAACCTCTACAAACTTCTGCTAACCTCTATAAACATACGACTAATGTAGATGTCATGAAATACGCCACTAGTGAAAGCATAGTCATTTCATGAAACGCCGGCCAAGCTGTTCACGAAATAATCAAAACTAACCCAAGTTTTCATAAAATGAGGTATTTCACTATGATACTATGATGTGTGTATTGTTTGACAGTGTTGGATATAAGCTTTAAGGCGAAAAGTAATAATATAAATATTGTACTAAGAATTCTGAATTATCGCCAATTTCTTCCATCCCCAATCGTTTGGATCTGTCTGTTCTGCATCACGTTGAACTATTGTACTTTTAAGACGATTGAATGAAACCTCACACATAGGCGGAATGTTTTTAATGGACCTATTAAATTGACAAAGTTAGATTCGCCGTGATTCGTTTACGGTTTCAGCCGAGCTTGATGAATGATACATAAGCAGCATGAAACGTTGAAGAAGCATGAAAGCATGCTCGTTTTGTGATAGAGACTGCGTGTGACACATATTTCAAAATGCACCAAACCTTTGTGAATTTTTCTAAATGCCATCCACGTTTTCTATGCAGTGGTTTTGCCGATACCTCCTAAACTTGAAACAGTGTCTGCCACAGTAAAAGCATGAAAGAAAGGAAGCAGGTTTGATACCCCAGGTGAAAGTTTTCTCTGCATTTGGTTAACTGGAAGATTTGCAGATGTTTTCCTGTTCCATATTCTATCCATAATTCCTCTACTTTAACTAACTTAGAACAGGCGTACATCGCAATGACAACTACATCGCTATCCACTGTTTTAATGGTAATTTTGGTATGTCCTTCGAAGGTGCTGGCATACCACACGTGAAGCAATAGACGGGCATCTGCTTCTTCATGAAAAATTGGAGATATATGGTCGTAGACTTCCTTGTTATTGGACCCAACCACACGGTTCTCGCATACATGCAAACTATTTGCTTCCCAATAAGCAGACCCATCTTTACTAAGTTTTTTACCAAAAATCCAAACAAAATATTTTTGGTTACCAGAAAAGTACAGTTTTATCGTGACCAAAAATAAAAGTAGAAATGTTTTTAAAATAGCCTGAAAACAAATGAATATTGTTTGTTATAATTACTGCCATACTAGGCAACTAATGTAAAAAATATTTCCGTACGGAAATATTTTTTTACTTCAGTTCCTTAGAATAGCACTAATTTTATATATAACGAAATTTAGAGGGTTACTTGAGCCTTAAAATGACATATTAAACTTCCAAATTGGTTAATAATGTACGAAGATACGTGCGTTAACATTATACGTAAATCCGCTATTTTGATGACGTCATCAAGGGATGATCTTGACCACCAGGAGATTGTCTCCCGGTGGTTTTTTAAACCTTAATATGTGTACAAGATGTGTGCCAAATTTGGTGCTGGTGTCCGGCACTGAAATATTTTTACACTAACGCCACCGACTATGATGACAGGGTGATGTAATTTGTAGCTGTCATTTAAATTTTATGTTGTAATTTAAGTTTTATTCAAGGAAAGAAGACGGGATGTGACTATTGCATTTTGGCCACCTTTTTAAAATATATTTCGAAATTGGCACTGTATTTTGCGCCGAGAGATGTCAGCTGGATCGGCATGACATGTTCGTCAAGTCTCAGAGCTAAATTCTCTGCAATTCTCTGTTTACAATCAACGTGACAGTGCTTGGCTGTTATTAAAGTGCAATTTCATGATGGTAGTAAGTACATAATTTAACGTTCTGTATACCTAATATTATATACGAGAGAGGTTTTGCTTTTAAAATTGAAGGTTTTCGGTGACCTTATTAAACTGGTGATCAAGGACTGACATTTGATGCGGACACAAACATTAATCATTTGGTATTCAACTTCCGGGATGCATTTTCTATTGGGATGATACTTTTCTTCGAGAGTGTGGTTATTAACTAACTAATTAACATATTTGCTATGCGTCGGGTCAGGAAGAACTACGATGGGTGATGTGAAGTTTAGTCAATGCGCGAATAAGACCAAATTAAGTGTACTGTGATGAGGTTATACACTGTGGGCAAAAAAAAACGGCACACATGTTCAATTACTCATATTTACAAAGATTTAGTAAGTTCAAGCAAGCACTTCTTTGAAAAACTAATTGCTTATGTTGTGAGGATTGAAAACATACCATATTCGCAATTCCACTTCTTTTTTGAGTAAAAACAGCAAAAAACGACGGTACAAAATTTCACCCGGTATACGAGAAAAATCACCCTGTATACTATGCTATAAGATCTCTTCTGTCCCTTTTGACCAAAAGAAAACAAATGTCATTACCTATTAATTTTATTGCGCCTTTCATTTCACATTAAATTGGCCCGATGTTATCAGAAATGTTGCATAGCCAAACATAAAGCACACAAACATAACTTTGGATTGAAACGTTCTGTTCTTGCGAATATGGTATGGCTTCCTTCACACTACAAGCAATTTGTTTTTAAAGGAAATATTTGAATTGACTAAATATTATTGGAAATACGAGTGATTAAAAATTTGTACCGTCTTTTTTGGCCCACTGTGTATATGGAGATGATATGAGTAAGAAAATCGCGTTGGAAAACAAATTTGACAATAAATAAGTTTGATAAAGCCATTAGAAGTTTACGTGAACTAGGTTACATTCACCTAACCTAGTTTTCGTTGGTGACTTATTGGGAGATTTCATTGGTTGCATTCAGCAGAATCTATCGGTACCGGACCGATACCAATCGATTTACGATACCGATCCGGAACAGTGTCGTATCTGCTGAATAGCGCTATAATGCACCAAAGTTTATTTTTCATCCAATAGGTGGCGCTGTATAACAAAACGCTGAACATAACCTCCTTGTTCGCATAGCATGACGCGTTATTTTGGTTAGTTTGCTTTACTTGCCGTTTATTTGGATTTCACGACTCTCACATACCGTAAATATGATATTATCAAAACAAATTCTCTTTCTACGAATTTAAATGTAAAATGACAGGTCTACAACCAATACTGGTACATACCACCGCTACCGCTAACCATAAAATTTCTATGATTCAAAAAATGGCGTCTGATCCACAACATGTTGGTATCAACCAATTACCTACCTTGACATTCAGCAGATTTTTACTAACCTGTTACTCCACAGTTACCAACCGAACTGATCTGCTGAATGCAACCATTTTCTGGGGTTGGCAACTCCGCGCTCTGTTGGCGGTCTGCGTGCGGTATGCTGTTATTTTCAATCAAAATGTCCGCTATGGCAGGGAACGACGTGGTCAATTTCACATATTTAAACAACCTGGTGTTCGACAATGATAATTTATTATCGAAACTCATCGAGTGGGGCCTCATCCCTAAGCAGGGGGATTATAAGTGCCCGAAGTGTGGTGGAGAGATGCGGGTGGTTAAATACAAGGATGCGTCAGTTTCAATGATAATTATGCATTTCATTTTTAATAGTTGCTGTTTTTAATTTCTTTTAGCCCTGACGGACTTCGCTGGGATTGTGGAAACATGGTCCAGATAGGACATCGTAGACGAACCACGTGCCAGCAGAGGGTAGAGTTTCGCAAGGGCACCTTGTTCGACCACCCGCACCTTTCGCTTTACCAAATTTTGGTTTTCGCTTAGTGCTGGGTTTCCAACCTTCCTTTAATTTGGGTGAGTGCTGATTTGGGCATGTCCATGAAAACCGCGATACATTGGGCATCCTTCTGTCGTGAGGTCGTTTTTCACATGTTCATCACGCACCCACAGAAATTAGGGGGGGGGGGGTTGGGAAAACAGTGGTAGTAGATGAATCCAAATTAGGAAAGCGAAAATACCATCGAGGTCATCATGTCGAAGGGCAGTAGGTTTTTGGTGGCTACGAGCGAGGCTCAGGAAAGGTTTTCATGGTACCCGTCAGCAATCGTTCGGCTGATACGTTGCTGCCGATCATCCAGGAATGGATTCAGCCGGGAACGATCATCAGCGATTTTTGGCGGGCCTATGACTGCCTTTCCTCCGAGGGGTATGTGCACTTGAAGGTCAACAACTCCATTAATTTCAAGGGCCCGGAGGCAGGTGCACATACTAACGCGATTGAGTCGTCGTGGTGGGCTGCCAAAGCATCGATTGGTACCGGTCAGCGCAAAAAGAGCCACATTCCGAGACACTTGGCTCGGTATATGTTTGCTAACTTTGTATCAGACTGTGGAGGCTTTGCGTTTAGCGGGCCAAATCTATAACCCATTACAACCGCCCTGCGACATGCGACCACACCGCACCGAGGTCGCGAATGAAGAGGATGAGGCCGACGAGAATGAACAGGATGAGGATAAGGACCACTAACTTGAAGACATATTATCAGCCATATATCATCAGCCATATGTTTTTAAATTTTATTTAATAATATTTTTATTATTGATTTATTTAATAAATCTTTAAATTATTTATTGTTAGTTTTTATTTTTGGTTTTTTCTATTTGGTTGGTTGGTTGGTTGCTTGGTTGGTTGGTTGGTATTGATTGGACCTTGTTTTTCTTGTTTTTTTTTGCGGAATGGGGTACCGTTTGTTGTGGATTCGTTAAATATTTTTTTTAAGGTTATGATGGTCCTAAAACAATTTCCTTCCCGATGTTTTCTATTTTTTTCTTCGGAGCGGGGTATCGCAATTTACAACAAACAAAGCTTTAAAAATTTCAATTACCACATTATCAAAAAAAAACGCAAAAAATGCATTTATTTCCGTTTTCCCAGTGCATTTTCTTTTCAAACTACACATTTTAGAAGGTTTCCAGATTATTAAAAAAAAACACGTCAAAAACGCTCATTTACTAAGCTTCACATATATGTCCTCATCATGAATACGATTTATCCTTATGTACAAACTGTGGTAATTGTATTTTATTGAGCTATTCTTTTTTTGAAAAATAATAATAAACTCCAGTTTTTTTATTTCGATAAGTCATGGTTAGTTTTCTAATCAAACATTTCCAAAATTAATCTTTATTTTGTTCTAGTTTTAATTTCAACCAAGAAAAGTTACTGATAACATAATAGTGGAAGCATAGCCGACACCGTACTGCACAAGGAAGCCGAGAAGAAAGAAATATATTTAAATTGCTAAAGCAGGTTGGTATACGATGGACATGGCCAAATGCCTTCAAAGGTACAAACTGTAGACACAAACTTTGCACGTTCGAAAGTATTTTTTTAAATTTTATAATTTTATAGGTATTGATTTTTTTTCGTGTTTGGATTCTTTCTATGTATTTTTCTCTATTTTATTCTGATTAGTTATTATTTCAAATGACTGTTACTTTTTAAGGATTGGAGAACACAAACAAGTTTATATGAAACTTCTTATTCACTATCACATTTACTTTCGTATATAAGTGTGCTTTTTTTCCACAGAACATTATTTTTTGGAAGTAAATGTTATTCTTAGTAAAACTTTTCATATGGACCTAATTGTTTTTTTTTTCAAATTATTGAAGAGTCATCACCTCTCGAAATATACATATCAAACAATGTGAAAACGAAGAAATAACACAATCAATACCGATAAAAACAAAATTAATTTAGTAAATTATTTTCAATAATTTATGTTTAAAATTCGAAATATTAAAAATTAACTAATTATACAAATGAAGGAAGAAACAAAATACATATGAATCTTTTTAAAGTTTTTTTTTGTCTACAATTAAATGTCATTTTGAGTAAAAAGTATCATGTCGACTTATTGGGCTTTTCAATTCGTAAAGAAATTAGAGCCATTTAATTATTTCACATGGATTAACGAAAACCAATAAGTACACTTTTTGCTCGGTGTGACATTTACTATCTGAAAGAGTTTTGCGGGGAAAAAGTGGGACTGTATAATATAATAATAATATAATATTTAGGCTTATTTTGACAAGATATGTAAATATCTAATATTTGTAACGTCATGCATATTTATTTATTTTTGAGAAAGGTCTTTTGTAATGTTGTTGTGCTGAGTTACTTTTGAAGCATGCGATAGAGAGAATAAGAAATAGTTTATGAAATAATTTTAAAACATATCTCATAGTGATTGTTTCTGGATTCTACATTATAAGTTTAAAACAATAAGTTATAATTCGAATGTTATTGTAATAATAATTAAGATTTTTTGAAATTAGTGTACTAATTAGTCAATAGATAAATTGTTAATGCATTTTATCGAGCAATAAAAATCAAATAAAATATTTTTCAGTTACATTATATTTCTTTGCATATTCTAATGCCAGATTAGCAAAACAAGTTTACAAAAAATAAATGCGTAGAATATTCTCCTGTGGCCTGCTCGAATACAATAGTATTTATGAATAAAAGAACGATATTTTCTTTCTGTCTTGGTCTTTATTCCATTAATAGAAACTATTATTATTTCCCATAATTGTTGTGGGAAAGTTGTTAACTGTTTGTTTTATGTCTCGCCAGAATGAGCTAAAACCTGGTGGCCAAGAAACTGAATAATAATTAATTTATACAGGATTATTTGTACAGGAAGATGGTCTTTCGTAGTGATGTGCATACGGTGAACGTGCGTGGGCGGAATCAAATAAACGTGCCGGTGCACCGGACTGCATTTTTTGAGTGCGGTTATCGCTACCGTATGGCTCGTCTCATCAACGGCGTTTTTGTGAGTGGAGGGCGTCTTGCGGCTAGGGAGTCAGTATCAGTGCAGTGCTTGCGCAAAAGGGTGCTTGCGAATTTGATTTGCGAGATGCGATGACTGCCGGATATTTTTGTTGTGCTTTCTTTTTGAACTTTTTTTTCTTTTTTCTCTGTACTTTTGTAATATATTGGTTATTTTTTTTTGTATTACTGCATATTTATGATTACTGCGTATGTTACTGTATTGACTTATTTGTTTTCATTCTTTTTTATTTTCTGCTCAGGGTATCAGGAAGAGCACCGGCTTAAGATTTGTTCTGTTTTCTTTTGTGGATATATTATGAATTGTATCTAACAGTCTTTGCCAATAAACAATTATTATTATTATTAAATATGTTATAGTGCTTCTGCATATAGACATATGCTTCAACAACCTGTTTGAACTGTTTGTTGTGTAAGTGGAATTTTATCCAGACTTGCTTTTGTTATACGTTTTAAATTGTCATGAAGAGAATTGAAAAATAACAATGAGACGGCCATCGATTGTTGGTAATATTACAGGCTATTTATGTATTTTAAACCTTCCCACCCTAAGAACGGACACACATATAAAGTATATTACAACAAAACACGTTTAGACAAATCGAAACATTTTGCGGTTCTCTCCCAATTATTTCATTATATCGACGGTCCAGATAAACGGATTTTGAGCTGGAGGGCAACGATCCCCAAAAATCGGTAAGCGTTAACACATGCCACAGAACACATCGAATAGGCGTTTAAAAATATTGATAATGCATTTTTGTTTCCTTTTTCGTTCGCGTTTCGGATTTAGAAGAAAAGGTGCGGGAGATTATCAGCCATTATTCAGAATTCCCCAAAGAACAAATCCTCAACAAAATGTTTTTCACCACGCCCACCTTCCCTTGCAATACAATAAATATAAGGCAACATTTTCTCCAACATTTTCTTGTCAAAGAAATACCAGCCAAAATTATAAAAAAAAACGTAAAATTGGAAATTTGGGGCAATATTTTCCTTATTTGGGGTATTGCAAGGGAGGGTCGGGGTGGTGAAAAAAAAATTGATGTGAAATCCACTCAAATCTGCCGCAACTTTTCTTCTAAATCCGAGCCGTCAAAAGAAGGTGCATTTTTTCAATGTATTGTAACTGGAAAATTTGATGTGCTCGGCGGAACATGTGACATTAACCGATTTTTTTTTATCAGAAAAAGAACATGTTTCGATTTAAAATTACAGCCACAACCAGGGATTTGAACCAGGGAACTTAGCTATTTTCATTACCTTTGATATTTCATAATTACAGTATGCCCGCACAATCATCTTTAGTTATGACGCGCGCAGCAAGGAGTGCTCATATGAATCAATGCGTCACTACGTCAATTTAGACATTGTGGTTAGAATATGTAGCCGTAAAGATGTTTACTTACCGCTTTCACTATTAAAATGAAAATATTACATTTTATAATAGTTTAAGATGGCGCTTAACATGTTTGGAGCACGACGAGCGTAGCGAGGAGTACCCAACTGAACTAATGCGTCCATTCGCCAAATTTAGACATTTGGGGTTAGAATATATAGCCGTAACTATGGTTACCAACGGTTTTCATCAGGACACTGAAAACAGAATTCCAGTGAAGAATAATTTAGCATAGAATTAGAATAGTGTGCGTTAGTCATAACAATGTACTTTATGTTAGCAACGTCAGTTTATATAATTCAATAATAATTAATATACATCTTGTCAATCAGTGTACTTGTATGTCATTTTCCCAGCATAAATATTGATAAACATAACATACTGGCGACGAAGATTATGAATTATTAAGATTATGGTAGCAGTCACCACAGAGTAGCAAAAAGCATACAGCAGAGTTCTATAACCTCACGCGAAAACTGACAACCCACAAATCAAACATGAACAGTGATCAGTTTGCAAAATTTCTGGAAGTTCAAGCTCAACAACAGCAACAAATTGCCAAAATACTTCAAGAACTGGCCCGTCCACACATCGCAAGAGAGCAACCAGGCAACAAGAGTGAAAGCGAAGTGAAAAACATCATCAAGAACTTCAAATGCGAAAAATATGACATCAACACAACAGCAGAAACATTCATCGATTACTTCGAGGCACAGTGTCGAATGTGTGGATTGGAAGACAAACCAGGTGATGTGAATTACTTAAACGCAAAACGTGAACTCATTGTGTCGTGCTTAACACCAGAGACATTCAGAGAATTGAAAATAACTTTTGCTAACAGTGAAATTATCTTTGAAAGTCAAAACAACAAGATTTAAAGCATTAACAAATTTTTGGAATTGCACGCGTCTAAGAAACCAAACATTTGAAAATTATGCTAGTAAACTAAAAGAAATAGCTCAACATTGCGGATACGAAGGCGAAATGTTAGGAAGGCAAATACGCGATCGATTTGCAACTGGCTTAAATCATAAACGACTCGAAATTGAACTTAAATAAAGATGGCCTGATTTAAAAGCAAAAGTAAATGATATAGAACAAGAAGTAACATTTGCTCAAGTATTCGAAGTTGCACAAGCGCGCGAAGCAGCCGAAAAGGACTACGATGACAACGGCATGAATATTAACAAAATTAAAACAAAAACTAATTACAAAAATAAACAGAAATCATATCCAACAAACAATAACATATTTATATTAAACAATAAACAATGCAAACGATGTGGTAAATTTAAACATTTAAATAACAGTTGCCCAGCTTATAAACACATTTGTAAAGCATGTAATATAAAAGGTCATTACGAAAAATTATGCTTAAAAACGGGTAAAGCTCAATTAAAACCGTTTAACAGAGAACAGGGATTCAATACAAAAATTAACGGATCAAATCAAAAAATTCACAACATGAAATATGAAGAAACAGACGACGAATACAACACGTATACGGACGATCACGAACAGATTTTTAAAACATCATCGAACACTCGAGCAAAACAAATTAATGTAATAATTAACAATTCGAAGTGTACAATGGATTGGGATCCAGGTGCATCACACTCCATTATCAGCACTGAATCTTGGTACAAAATAGGAAGACCACCACTATCAGAATCTCCAAAGTTAAAAACATACGGTAATTTTAAACTTAACCCAAGGGGGAAAACACAAGTAGATGTTACAGTTGGGAGAACTACTAAACGACTTCCAGTTGTTGTTATTGATAATGCTGACCCAATGTTGTTCGGGTTAACTTGGAGCGAAGCTTTTAATATGCCTTCCCCAGAACATGTGTATTCTATTACTACAACCAACCAACACAATTTTCATACAGTAAACAACGCAGAATTTAAACAACTTCTTACAGATAATGCAGAACTATTTGACAATTTACAAAGTAACGTAAAAACTACAAAGTAAAACTGCATATTAGGGAAAATGCCACACCAATACATATAGCAGCACGTCCTATTAAGTTTGGAATTCAAAAAAGCGTTGAAACTGAACTAGAACGGCTTGTTAAAGAAGGAATTTTATCTCCTGTAGATCCAAATGAAACACCAATTGAATGGTCAACACCAACAGTTAACGTACCAAAGAAAAACGGAACCATACAAATCTGCGGCGATTTTCGTACAACAATCAACCCTGTTTTAATTGCAGAAAAACACCCAGTACCACTTTTTGACTACTTGAGAAGAAAGCTGGCCAATGGATTAAGTTACTCAAGAATTGATCTTAAAGATGCCTACTTACAGTTCGAAGTAGACGAAGCATCACGAAAATATTTAATTATTTCAACGCACAAAGGTTACTTTCAATACAATCGATTACCATTTGGGATCGTAAACGCGCCAGCAATCTTTTGTCGATACATAGAAAACCTTCTAAGTGGGATTGATAACGTAACCGTTTATTTTGACGACATTGCCGTCACAGGACCAACAGATGAAAAACATTTAGAAAATCTTAAAGAAGTATTTCGACGTTTGCGCAGCGTTGACATGCGCGTACAATTAAATAAGTGTTCTTTTATGAAACCAAAAATAGAATACTTAGGTCATGAAGTTAGCAGAGAGGGAATTAAACCAACGTTTAGTAAATTGGCAGCTATTAAAAACGCACCAGCGCCAAAAAACATTACAGAACTAAAATCGTTCCTTGGTTTAGTTAACTTCTATGAAAGATTTATCCCAAATCTTCACAGTATGTGTGCATCTTTACATAGCCTGACACGAAAAAATAACAGATGGAACTGGGGTCACGATGAAGACAATACATTTAAAAGGGTTAAGAACTCTATACTTAATGTAAATGCTTTGGTACCATATGACGCAAATAAACGTTTACACCTCGCTTGTGATGCTAGCGAACAAGGAGTTGGCGCCGTTTTATTTCACGACAACGGAAAAGGCGAGGATCAACCAATTGCATATGCATCTAGAAAATTAAATGATGCGGAACAACAATATTCTGTTATCGATAGAGAAGCTGTTGCAATTTTCTTTGTTGTTAAAAAATTCGACCAATATTTGCGTGGAAATAAATTTACGTTAATAACGGACCACAAGCCCTTAGAGCATTTGTTTGGACCAAAACGTACACTTCAAAAATTGGTTAATAATCGCTTAATTCGTTGGGCATTATATATAAACGAATACGATTACGATATAATGTATCGTAAAGGACAAAATAATATAATTGCTGATTTTCTATCACGCTTTCCTAATAAACACGAAACATTATCACACGAAGAACAACGTATATTAAAGGTTTATGACGATAGCTATAACACAAAACTAGGTGATATAGACTTAACAGAAGAGATACTACGAAAAGAAACAGGAGTAGACAAGTTATTAAAAAACGTAAAGCGATTAGTCCATACACGCTCGTGGGGATACACCATCACAAAAGAACTACAACCGTTTTATGTAAAACGTGAGGAGATCTCTATTGAAAATGGCATCTTAATGTGGCAAGGAAGAATAGTTATTCCAGGTAATCTCAAAAATCATATATTAAGATTATTACATTCTGGACATCCGGGCATAGTACCCATGCGTGCTTTGGCACGATATTATGTTTAGTGGCCGGGTATGGACACCGATATTGAAAATTTTGTTAAAAACTGCAGAAACTGCCAGAGTAACAGACAACAACAACCAGAAATGCCTATTTATTCATGGTCAATTCCTGATAATGTATGGGAGAGACTGCATGTTGATTTTGCAGGACCTTTTGAAGATAAATATTGGCTGGTGGTAGTAGATGCGTTATCAAAATGGACAGATGTTAAACCTATGAAAACGATCACAAGCTATACACTCTGCAACGCATTGGATGAAATATTTGTTAATTTTGGTTTACCACGAATAATAGTTTCAGACAATGGAAGTCAATTTACATCGGCGGAATTTCGACGTTATTGTGCGACGAAAAACATTCGACATATTACATCATCGCCTTATCATCCCCGAACGAATGGTTTAGCCGAACGCTTTGTACGAACATTTAAAACAAGAATGGCTAGCAGTAGAACTGATGATCAGACACAAACTCAACGTCTACAAAACTTCTTGTTTAACTATCGCAATATACCACATAACACTACTCACAAAAGTCCGAATGAAATGATTTTTGGACGTCGCTTAACATCGACTTTCGACAACATTAAACCTGATACGAAAGCAAACTTGAGATACAAAAATATCAAATATGAGATTGAAAATGACGGAAACCAAAATAGACAGTTTGAACATGGTGATAATGTTTATGTACGCACCAACATAGAGAAACAATGGGCTCCAGCCAAGATTGTGGAACGTACAAACAAGTACTCATATAAACTCATCACAAAGGATGGAGTCGAAAGAAGAAGACACGCCGATCACATACGTGATCGCCATGATGATGTATCACCTGTTGATGACCCTATTTTAACTAATATATCTCCGCCAAACCAATCAAACTCAAATATAAACCAAAACGTAATGAATCAAACAGATTTAAAACAATGTGACGTAATTCAAAGTAATTTAAAGAATACTGACAGTCCCGTAACTCATAGTAGCGACATTCTTGTAACTGATTCTCGGGCATCAAACAATGATCTGATTCCGGTACGCGATAGTGTCTCCAGCGAGCCAACACCAGTTTGTCTTCGCCGTAGCACCAGGACACGGAAAATACCAGATCGTTACCCACAATAGAAAATCTTAAGGCGCGAGGAAATGAAGAATAATTTAATTAGAATACTGTGCGTTAGTCATAACAATGTACTTTATGTTAGCAACGTCAGTTTATATAATTCAATAATACTTAATATACATCTTGTCAATCAGTGTACTTGTATGTCATTTTCCCAGCATAAATATTGATAAACATAACATAAGTCCATTATAAAATCAAAGTGAAAGGTTATACATAATATTTTTTAAAACCTAAATTGGCGTATAAGTAGGTTGACACACGGAAAGTGAGAAGTGCCCATATGAACAAATTTAGACATTTTTCATATCGACATTCATTATGACACTGAAAACGGTATCACAATCAGTCCATTATGGAATCAAAGAAGAAAGTACTACATTATTTTGTAAGGTGTAGTTGACGCACGCGGAGCGTAGCGAGGAGTGTCCAAATGAACAAATCCAGGACGAGCCACTCTTTTCCTTTAAAGGTTTATAAGAATATTCATTCAATTAAATTACGAATAAATAATAACTGAACCAAAGTATTCGTTTGTCAAATTTACGCATTGGGGGTTAGAATATATACTATACATAGTTGTAACTATGGTTACCAACGGTTTTTATTATGACGCTGAAAACAGAATTACAATAAGTCCATTATGAAACGAAAGTGAAGAGTTATACATCATACAAATAACTTTTTAAGACTGAAATTGACGCAGGGGTAGGTTGACGCACGACGAGCGCAGCGAGAAGTACTCATGTGAACCAATTCGTCCTCCACACGATAAATTTAGACATGTTTCAGATGGTATTTTATTATGATACTGAAAACGCCACAATACGACCATTATGGAACCAAAGTAGAAAGTACTACATTATTGAAAAAGATGTGTCATAGTAGTAAGTCTATTATAAAATCAAACCAGATACTAATACATTGTTATATACGTTATATACAAATTCAATTGGCGCACGACGAACGCAGCGAGGAGTGTGCAAATAAACGATTGCGAATCATAAACGGATCTACTTGAGTGCGATACTCAAGTAGATCCGTTTATGATAACTATTGGCGCGATGCCAATAGTTTTTTGGCTACTTTTAGACGGCTATACTATTTACAAGATATTGATTTACAAGACATCTGCCGTCTACCAACATTAGCGATAGTAGACCGCCGAGTTCTAGTGAGTTCGATAGACCGCCGCAACTTCGGCGGTCTATTGAACTCCATTGCCTCTTGCAATGATATTTAATAAATGTTTAATGGAAGGATCTTTCCCTCTAAAATTTAAAAGAGCTACAGTCATGCCATTACTTAAGAAGGGGCCACCGGATTGTGCAGATAGCTACCGTCCGATATCACTTGTATCTTCTCTATCCAAGGTACTTGAAAAACTTATGAAATCTCGCATAGTTTCTTTTATAACCGCTCAGAAAATATAATCCGATTATCAATTTGGTTTTATGTCAAACAGGAGCACAAATGACGCGATGTTTGAACTGACCAAGTTTTGTTACTCTTCCGTGGACAAATCTATCCCATGCGCTGCTGTTTTTCTCGATCTGCGGAAAGCGTTTGACACTGTAAATCACTCAATCCTTCTGGAGAAGCTGGAAAGGTCCGTGGTATATTTCTAAAGCTTTTGACTAGTTATCTCTCTGATAGAACCCAGAGAGTTGGAAACGGCGATGAGTGTGGCAGCGAATTGCCAGTTGTTTGTGGGGTACCACAGGGCACTGTACTCGGCCCTTTGTTGTTTTTACTTTGTCAATGATTTACTATTTCTGAAAGATCTGAACGGCAGATTAATATCGTATGCTGACGACACGGTTTTGTGTCTCTGTGCTGACTCGTGGGTTGGTGTGAGAGGGAAGGCCGAACACGATTTGAGAATAATAAAGCACTGGTGTGACTCTAACATGTTATCTATAAACTTAAACAAGTCAGATTTTATATAAACTTTCTCTTCTTGCATATCATCACAGCCAGACCTTAATAAAATTGTTGTTCATAATGAGCGGTGTGACAATGATTGTAGATGTTCTACACACATCTCTCGAGTTACTCATACAAGGTATTTGGGTGTACTGTTTGACCGTTTTCTCCGTTAGGATTTTCATATTGAGTCCGTGTGTGGCAGACTGAGGAAAACATGCTTCTTATTGAAGAAATTGGGCGAGATTACGCCTGGCGTACCAATTAAAACATTTTATCATGCTCTAGCGCAATCTATACTAAGTTACGGCATTTCGGCATGGGGAGCTTGTGCTGGCACATACTTTAATAAAATTTTTACACTACAAAAAATAATTATAAAGTCACTATACAAGAAACCACTGATGTACTCCACTGACCTACTATTCCGCGAGTCGGGTCTTTTGCCACTGAAGCATCTCTATATTGTGTCTATTTTACATTTAACGTACAAAAACCCTGAATTGATTAGCATTGCATCCCACGATCACTTTACTAGGAATGGGTTCAGGTGTGTCCTTTATAGGGCAACCAAGGCTACAGCAAAGACATGCTTCTTTGAGGTGGCACCAAAGCTATGGAGTACTTATATGCGCAGGATGTTTGTGCCAGTAACCTACAGTTTCATTCTCTGTCTTGGCGTTTGGTCAAATTGCACGTCCGCTGTTCCCAGAGTCTGGTTGATGACCTAGTGTAACAATCCCTTTAATTTCTGTTCGTTTTTGAGTTTGTACTTCTCGTTTTTTCGGTAGTTCAACTAAACACTCAATGACAAATATTATTTTGTTTTCATTTTGCCAGTGCGAGTTGTATTAGTTATATAAATATATATTTAATTTTCTGTATCCCTGATGTTTCCGCCATTGCAATTGCGCTCAATAATTTGTATTTTTATTCGAATGCCACGTTCAATTGAGTTTTCAATGAAGTGGCTTATTACTCATTTCTTTGTTCCTGATTATTATCATTTCCATCATTATTGTGTAATTACTAGTATTTATTATCAGTATATACGTTATGTTGGATAACAAATATGTATATTTATTTTCTTTAAATAAAGATTACTTTACGTTACTTTACTTTACTGATCTACCTAATCTTCGTATGCTTCGGCAATCTACATATTTCATCATTCTACCTATTTCGGCGATCAACCTATTTCGGCTATCTACCAACTTCGGCGATCTACCAATTTCGGCGATCAACCTATTTCAGTTGATTCAGAGTATAGACGGCTATTCAGTGGCTGCAATATGGATTCTTTTATTACTGATTTGTCTCGGGAGCCCTGGGGTGATGTGCTTAATGGCGTGGGTGATGTCAATGACAAATATGATGCTTTTCATAACACTTTTGCATACTATTTTGAAAAAACTTTCCGTTAACCAGGAAGATCTCTCAACAACGTTTAAAATGTGCATGGTACAATGAACACATACGTTCCATGTCCGTTGAACTAAAACACAAGTTTGTTCTTTGTAAACAACTAAATCAACCCGCTTTGTGGGCAGAGTATCGTTTGATGAGGCACGAACTAAGGGATGCAGTGAGGAATGCAAAGCGACTGCACAATAGTTCCAAGATGCTCTTCTCGAATAATAAGTCGAAGACAGCTTGGAGCATTATTACGGGGGAGACTTCCGGCGGCCGCGGTTCCGGTGCAATTCGTCTGCTCGAGGGTGACGGCGGTGCTTGCGTGGACGATCCTCGGATACTGGCGGATATATTTCATGAGAGGTTTTTCTGCTCTGCTGGGCCTGGTGATGGCGGAACGGAGATTCCGTTGGGTGTTGGTGTGGCGTCTTCTATTTTCCTGTATCCGGCTACGTGCGATGAGATGAGAGGGGTACTCTCTTCTATACAGGCCAAGTTTTCGAGTGGCAGAGACGGGGTGCCAACATATATTATCAAGATTGCGGGAGAGTTGGTGATTCCAACTCTTACCTACCTAGTTAACCTTATGTTTACTGAAGGTATTTTTCCGGACAAGCTGAAACCAGCTGTTGTGCTTCCCGTGCATAAAAAGGGTTCAAAGACTGACTTGGGTAACTATCGTCCAATTTCTATTTTGCCTGCGTTCTCAAAGGTATTTGAGAGAATTTTATATGATAGACTACACTCGTTTTTTTCGCAGCACGGCATTATATCGGCGAGCCAGTTTGGTTTTTTGCCCGGGTCTTCCTGTGGGCGGGCGCTTTTTGAGGCCATGTCCAAGACGCTATCCTATCTGGACCAGCGTCATTGCGTGGTGACAATATACTTCGATCTCTCCAGGGCGTTCGACACGGTGAACCACGCGATTCTGTTGACCAAGTTGCGGTCTTCTGGAGTGAGGGGCATTGCGTTAGATCTTTTGGAGTCGTACCTGGAAAATAGACAGCAGACGGTATGCGTAAACGGTACTCAAAACTCAGCTTCTTGCCTTCTGAGGGCGGGGGTCCCACAGGGATCAATTTTGGGCCTTTTACTCTTTCTGGTTTATACCAACGATTTGTGTGAGCATCTCAATACTGGAGATCTATATCAATTTGCCGACGATACTACACTCGTCCTTCACCATCCGCAGATGAGTGGTGTTTCGTCACTTGCTACCGACGCGGTGGAGAGTATGAATCGATGGTGCAGATCTAATTGTATGATTTTGAATTCTGACAAGACGGCCCTTGTCCAGTTTTCAATGGACATTCCTAATCGATCGGTTCTCGTGAGGGCTCCCTATGCGTCTGTACCATTGAGTGACTCCGTTAAGTTTTTGGGAGTTTTTCTACAGAGCGATTTGCGGTGGGACAAACACGTAACTTACACTCATTCGAAGTTGTCCCGAATATACTACGCCATGCTGAAACTCAGGAGTGTTGTGGAGTTGAGTGTTCTGCGAAATTACTACTTCGCTTGTGTAGAGTCGGTCTTGACATATGGAATCATTTTGTGGGGGTCCTCGTCCCAACTAGCCATGCTGTTTCGACTACAAAAAAGGTTCTTGCGATGTATGCTGCACAAGGGCTACAGGGAACCATGCAGACCGCTCTTCAAATCATTAGGTATTTTAACTCTTCCATCCCTGTATATTTATCACTGGTTACATATCGTAAACAAAATTTGCACTCTTTCAATAGCAATGGTGACATATCACGGTCTATGCATACCCGTAACGCCTCACGCCTTGCGGTGCCTCGTCATACCTCGTCGGTCTTTGAGAGGGGGCCACAATATATGATGATCAGAACCTACAATGCCTTACCCTCTCAAATACTGAACGAGACAAGTTTTAAGTTATTTCGAGCGCGGGTAAAGCGCCACCTACTTGCCCACTCGTACTATTCTATTGATGAATTTGTGAATGCACCGAGAGTCACTTAATTTTTGGAGGTATTGTGATTATATTATGTATGTTTGGTGCCTGACTGGAATGAATAACGTGGATCTTTAACGGATATGTTGTGTTTAAGATTTTGTATTTTTTTATATATTGTATTTTCTATGACCATTGTCTATGTCTTTTTGAGATCCTACGGCAAATAAATATTATTATTATTATTATTATTTATTGAAAATCTCTGATACATCTCATTAAATATTTGAAACCTAGATAATATAATTTAGATATAACATATAAATACTAAACTTACACTAATAATTTTGAAAAGTAATAAAGAGGATCAGGGCAAATTGGTAGTACCGAGCTTCGCTGAAGCCTAGGGTACTCCCTTTGCGGGTATCACTGCAGCTCTACCCAATTTTGAAAAACACAAGGCCATTTATGCTTTGCAAAGAAAAATTTCATTTTTCTTTGCAAAGCAAAGGAAAACTGCAGAAAACCCTTGCAGCCTTGTGCAAAGGTCATTAAAAACACACACACACACTCACACACACACACACACAGACACACATTTATTAATAGACAATATACATTAAAAGAAGGTAAAGATGAAATATTAAGCAGCAAATTTAGGGTTCTTTATGATAAAACTCTTCTCAAAATATTCGCGCTTCCCAAAACCGCAATTTCTTGAATTTCCCAGGGCGAAATTTTGCACGGCAACTCTTTAACATGTTTACTATAATTTAGACTAACTGCTCCCAATGCACCTACAATCACCGGAACAATGTTCACTTTCATTCCCCACATACGTCCAACTTCTATTGCGAGATCCTTATATTTAAGTTGTTTTTCATGCTCCTTCCTTACAACATTCGCATCAGCAGGTACCGAGATTTCTATGATTATTATTATTATTATTATTATTTATTGAAAATCTCTGATACATCTCATTAAATATTTGAAACCTAGATAATATAATTTAGATATAACATATAAATACTAAACTTACACTAATAATTTTGAAAAGTAATAAAGAGGATCAGGGCAAATTGGTAGTACCGAGCTTCGCTGAAGCCTAGGGTACTCCCTTTGCGGGTATCACTGCAGCTCTACCCAATTTTGAAAAACACAAGGCTATTTATGCTTTGCAAAGAAAAATTTCATTTTTCTTTGCAAAGCAAAGGAAAACTGCAGAAAACCCTTGCAGCCTTGTGCAAAGGTCATTAAAAAACACACACACACTCACACACACACACAGACACACATTTATTAATAGACAATATACATTAAAAGAAGGTAAAGATGAAATATTAAGCAGCAAATTTAGGGTTCTTTATGATAAAACTCTTCTCAAAATATTCGCGCTTCCCAAAACCGCAATTTCTTGAATTTCCCAGGGCGAAATTTTGCACGGCAACTCTTTAACATGTTTACTGTAATTTAGACTAACTGCTCCCAATGCACCTACAATCACCGGAACAATGTTCACTTTCATTCCCCACATACGTCCAACTTCTATTGTGAGATCCTTATATTTAAGTTGTTTTTCAAGCTCCTTCCTTACAACATTCGCATCAGCAGGTACCGAGATTTCTATGAACGTGCACACCTTCCTCTGGAAATCCTTTACCACGATATCTGGCTTATTAGCATCAAGCATTCTATCAGTGACAACAGGCATGTTCCATAATATGGTAATATGATCATTACTCACAACAGGAGATGGGATGTGGTCATACCACCGAGACACATCCATTGCTAAACCTAGTTGGGAACATAAATTATAATGTATATATGTTCCCACCCTATCATGCCTAGCAATGTAATGCGACTCAGCTAAGACTGGACAAGCCGCCAATAAGTGGTAGACATGTTCCGGAGCCTGATGACACAATCTACAACTCCCATCATGAGCAACTTTCATAATCTTCTGTTCATGATATCTGGTACGAATTGCCTGATCTTGCGCCGCAACAATATTATTATTATTATTTATTGAAAATCTCTGATACATCTCATTAAATATTTGAAACCTAGATAATATAATTTAGATACAACATATAAATACTAAAATTACACTAATAATTTTGAAAAGTAATAAAGAGGATCAGGGCAAATTGGTAGTACCGAGCTTCGCTGAAGCCTAGGGTACTCCCTTTGCGGGTATCACTGCAGCTCTACCCAATTTGGAAAAACACAAGGCCATTGATGCTTTGCAAAGAAAAATTTCATTTTTCTTTGCAAAGCAAAGGAAAACTGCAGAAAACCCTTGCAGCCTTGTGCAAAGGTCATTAAAAACACACACACAAACACACACATACATACACACACACAGACACACATTTATTAATAGACAATATACATTAAAAGAAGGTAAAGATGAAATATTAAGCAGCAAATTTAGGGTTCTTTATGATAAAACTCTCCTCAAAATATTCGCGCTTCCCAAAACCGCAATTTCTTGAATTTTATTATTTTATTATTATTATTATTATTATTATTATTATTATTATTATCAACATCTCATGCACGTAATAAACTATGTGCATGAACTAATACTGTAGCGTAAGTTGTATATTGACCCGAATTCGTTTGTTTTGACGATACTAATTTTAACATTGTAATTGTAGTGATTCTTCTTGAAGATGCCGACATGATTTTGGCGAAATCTATATTTGGCGAAATAATTTGAAAATAGAGTAGTTGTATTTATAAGCTTTTCCCCGCTAATTAACCTTGAATATAATTTAGAAGGTCGAGGATCTATTTAGTCGGCAAACAATAGGGCGGCATTGTCTGAGTGACCCCAACATAGGACGGCATAACTTAAATGGGCATAAAAGTATCCATAATAGGCCTTCATTAATGTACTAAATGATGTTATATGGGGAACATTTGTTTAATATCCCCATAATAAATAAAATTAGATTTTGGAGGACAAAAATATTAAAAACGTCTATCTAGCTTGATTGATATATTGAGACTGTATGTAAAAACAACCGTTCTTACAGAAACTACTACTACTAGACTTAAGGCGGGGTTCCGGTTTTCTGATGAAAATAAATCGATTTTTTTCTATACGTTATTTTATTATCTAAGGTCTTAAGAATGTGTGTACGAAGTTTTACGGCAATATTTGTAAAATTAGCCAAGTTATAAGCAATTAGCCGACGGCGTGCAGGTGCCAAAAATACGGAACGCGCGAATCGGTCGGATCGCGCGCTCAACAATTTTCCGAGTTAAATATTTATTAATTTTTTTTTCAAGCCAAGAGAGCTTGCAGTGTGTGCGTTATTATTCTGTGAAATTCTCTCGTGAACAGTCATGGATAAGAAACACTCACAAAAAACTCCTTCACGTACTGATAGACAACAAAAAAGTAAATTTTCTGGGAATTCACACTCGTGAAAGAAAGGCATTTGCTAGTACGTCTGCCGATATATTGTCGACAGCGGAAGTCGAAGAAATTATAGTGCATTGGTTTGGAGACGGGATATGGAAGAACACAAATTACACTTCCGTTGTATGGGATCACAGTACCTACCTACTTATGAAGAAATACTAACAAAGTGGTTGAGTTTGCCGTGAAACGTTCCAATTGTCATGCCTGTGAGTTTTGGGAATCAGAATCTGGCAACTTGACAATTGTATCGAAGTACATACAGAGAACTGTACTGCGAACATGATGGGTTAACGAGAAAAATAGTGGATTCTACCAAAGACATTCCGCGGGGCTGTGGGTTGGAGCACTGGGTCCGATGCGGCTTGTACATTGAAATGAATAGACAACTTTCTATGTTTTCCCAATCAGAAGACATCCAGACTGTTGATAATATGTACAATGCTGTGTGGACCAAATTCTATCAAGATCTGGACGAATGAAAATCCCCAGCATATGTACTGCCCTGCGGGATCACAGTGTTGATGCAAATGCGAAAAACCGAAGCCGAGAAAACTCTAGATGAAGTCAATAACACCGATTTACAACAACTTGTCGTCGAGAGAGTTGCTAGAACGGTGTTTGGGGAGAAGAAACTCAAAACAACAACCTAAAACTTCAATTCTACGGTCTGGCGCCTCGCACCCAAACATCTTTATCGTGGCTCAAAACCTATCAAAATTTCGGCTTATGAAACAGCAGGAATGTATAAAAAGGCCGTTCTCCCGTCCTTAAAACTATGACAACAATTTATTGGCACGAAAGCGTAGATATTTGCTAATGTGCGCGAAAACACCGCCTGGTGAGCAAGTATGTCAAAATATATTCTACGAGGTGGAGGAAGGAATAAAGTATGGCGCTGGTATAACATATTAGCAGAAAAATACTTTTACTCGATATCACGTTATAAACTGTACTTGAAAGTTTAAATGTGGTTTTCTCGAACCCGTTTTTCCGCGAACGGTTGGCATGATATTTCAAAAATAATAGACCGATTGACTTCAAATTTTAACTGGATGTTAAAGAAACATCCCTTTATCGTTTGATGAACTAGAAGTGCAATATGTTAGACTTTTCTTTTCATAGAGAAAACATTGTCAATTGCTATGAGAAAAATCGATATTTTCACTTTGACAAGTCACCATATCCTCAAATATAAATATTTATATTTTCTGGTTCATAAAACGATAACTACTTATGTATATATACATGCCGCTATTTGATATTTTTATTTCAGATCACCTGGAGTGACCCAAGCATGCCAACCAGTGACCGCGATCTTCGCGTAGTGACATGGTCGCGGGGGGCTAGTGAGCATAATTCATAATATTTCTTTATTATTTTTTTAGATACCTGAAAAGCTAATAAATATTGGTGCCAAATTTGGATTCGATTTATGAAATAGTCTCGCCAATAAAAACTTATAAAAATAGCGGTAATTTTAGAGGAAAAACCGGTATCCCCCTTAAAATATATTTTCAACGGACGGATCTGTAGATACGCTATCTGTGTGGTACCTCTGTGGTACCTCTGTGGTAATTGTATATTAAATAATTCGTTTGACAGGAATCTGACAATTCTAATAATAATTATTATTTATATCAACAACCATTGCCCCGGTTTCCATAGAGGCTTGTCGACGCCGCCGTCAGTACTCACGTCGGCGTCAGCACCTGTGACCGGTCTCCACACCCTCCAAAAGAAAAAGCTAGATAGAAGGAAAAATAACGAGTAGTGAGTAGTGGTAGTGAGTGAATTTAACTGTTCAGTAAAGTGTATTTATGAGGTATGAGTTTTGGTTGATGGAACAGAAAGACTAATCGGTAAAAAGCTTAAGTAATTGATAGTTTATTAAAGGTGATGTAGAAAGTAATTTTATAGAAAATGAAGTGGTTTATACAAGAAAAAATCTGATGTGGCCAGGCACATGACTTTATCATACCATATATTAAAAGTTTAGCTTGATGAGATTCTTTTTGATCGAGATCGGCCACGTCTGCATTAAAATGAAACTACTAGAACTAGACAGATTATATTTACAGTATGTAATACCAAAACATCAGCATTTCACACTACCTACTGTCATTAGAATCACAATATCCGACAAATCCTGGCTAACTAGTTTTAATACTACAGTGTTTTAATACCGTACGAGGGATCTTGATGAAATAGAATTTGCTCATGCGGCTACAGTATTTATTTGTCATAGTCATAAATTATTCAGAATTTCCTCTACATTAATTTTTTATTTAACTATTTCGACGAAATTCCAGAAATAGCGGCTCAAAAATGTTTAGGGGACCCAATAGGGCATATCTCCGCTCAAATAAAAAAAAATCTGATGTGGTCAGGCACATGACTTTATCATACAAAATATAAAGTTAATAGTTTAGCTGCATGAGAATCAATTTAATTGAGATAAATCGTGTCTGCATTAAAATTAAACTATTTAGCCAGGATTTGACAGATATTTTGATAGTCAATAGTATCAATAGTAGGTATTGTCAAAGCATCAGCATTTAACACTACCTACTGTCATCAGAATAATAGTTATTTATCTCACAAGTGCCGAAAGTACGGAATAACGCGACGAGCGGTGATGCGGCGCGTCACCGATGACGGAGCGTCGCCATCGCATGTGAGCGAGTCGCGCTATGTAGTTTTCAATGTTTTTTGTGTTGCTTTTTGAGAAATACGTATTTAAAAAAATCTAAATAGGTATATTTCTGTATAGGAAATGCTAGGTTGATACCACTTCTACGAAACGTCAAGTTTAGAAATCTAATTCAAATTCTAACAGATTTATATTCGTTCATGTCACTGTAGATGTCACATCCGTACCAACATACTAAAATATAACTACACCAATCGCTATACTTTATTTACAATTTTCTCAATTTATCGTTTTTACAATTAGATATAACAACGGGTTGATATTTCTTATCAACAAACTCAAATTGGTGATCTTATTTTATTTGAAATTTGTATTTTGTACTTTGCTGCAGTAGAGCGGCAACGTTCCACAGCGGTTCTCGAACCTCTGATTAAATCAGCTGTTTTCGAGTGTGACAGCCATAGACATTTCTGTGGTGACAGCACAAAAAAATATTTGTCAAATCCAGGCTACTATGTCGTTTCATATCAATGCAGATGCGATCGATCTCGATCAAATAGAATTTGCTCTTGAAGCTAAACTATTAATTTTTCCAAAAAATATCATAGGCATAAATTATTCAAAATTTCCTCTACTTTAATTTATTATTTAAATATTTTGACGAAATTACAGAAATGGCAGCTCATTCGCAAAATCCTTGAAAAATGCTTAGAGGAAACAGCCAGTTCCTTTTGAACCAAAAGCTTTTCAGCTCTAAGTTTGGTCATAAAACTTCTAAATACGCACTTTAGTCCCGATACCTTTGGTAGTCTCTCCGGAATCGTCGTCACAAAAATCGGGTACACACATACATACACACACATACACACACACACACACAGACATTTTTTTGTACCTTGGTCAAAAATGTTCAGGGGACCCATAAAGACCTATTTCCGCTAAAATCTCAAATTTTTTTTTCGGCACGATTACAATACTTCATCATACTGCGTATGATAAAGTAAAAAAATTTTTGCCACGATTAGTATTCTTTGTCATACTACGTATGATAAAGTAAAAAAGTTATTGATTCTGATGATTACTATATTATTTTGGCTTCTAGCATACTATATTTTCGGGTATTACCACGTCTTCAGTGCTAGCTACAAAAGATCATAAAGAATTATGCTCAATATTCCAAATAAGTTTTAAGGTTAACATACCGTCTTACAATCGTTCTTGCATTTATTCGCGAAAACATAACAACATTGCTATCCGCACTTGAAATACACATTGACTTTTGAACACCAAGATGTACCAATATTGTTCCACATAGCGTACGTGCGCGCGTGTTTGATCGCACTCTCCATACATTTGCGTGTTGAATTGACGTTTCGCAACCGCTGACGTTCTGAATACTGTCAAAAGTTCAAAATATCCTGGCTACCTACTATTGATGCAGCTACGATTTCGATCAAATAGAATTTACTCTTGCAGCTAAACTATTAATTTTACCAAAAAATGTTATTATGCAAAATTTCCTCTATTTTAATTTATTATTTATCTATTTTGACGAAATTACAGAAATGGCGGCTCATTTGCAAAATCATTGCAAAATGCTAAGAGTAAATACCCAGTTCCTTTGGACCCTTTTGAACCAGAATCTTTTCAGCTCTAAGTTTAGCCATGAAACTTCTAAATATGAACTTTCGGCCCGATACCTTTAGCAGTTTCTCCGGAATCGTCTCCACAAAAAAACGGGTACACACACACACACACACACAGACATTTTTTTGTACCTTGGTCAAAAATGTTCAGGGGACCCAAAAAGACCTATTTACGCTAAAAACTCAATTTTTTTTTTCGGCACGATTACAATACTTTATAATACTGCGTATGATAAAGTAAAAAATCTGATGTGGCCAGGCACATGACTTTATCATACAATATATAAAATTAATAGTTTAGCTGCATGAGAATCTATTCTATAGAGATAAATCGTAGGTATTGTCAAAGCATCAGCATTTGACACTACCTACACTACGTCATTAGAATAATAGTTATTTATGTCAGAAATGCCGAAAGTACGGAATAACGCGACGAGCGGTGATACGGCGCGTCACCAAAGACTCCGCCTTTGTAGCCGTCGCATATGAGCGAGTCGCGCTATCTAGTTTTTGGCAGGAGCGACATCAACGTTTATTGTGTTGCTTTTTAAGAAATACGTATTAAAAAAAAAATAAATGATTTGTGTATAGTAAATGCTAGGTTGGTACCACTTTGACGAAAGGTGCGTTCCGATTGGTAGGTAATGGTAGCTAATGGCGGTGGTAGAATACGAAATTATAGTATTTCTTACATTTCGTGATAATGACACATTAGTTTGCATGTACATAAACATGAGTCACTAGCAATTTTCTATTGGAATTACTACAACGGCGTCTTGCTACCACTGCCATTATCACCAATGAAAACGCACCTTAAAAAGGTAATTCAAATTCTGACAGATTTATATTTGTTCATGACACATCCCTACCAACATACTAAAATAAAACTACACTCATCGCTATACTTTATTTACAAATATTCTCAATGTATCATTTTTAGAATTAGATATAAAGACTGGTTGATATTTCTTATCAACAAACAATCAAATTGGTGATCTTATTTCATTTGAAATTTGTATTTTATAATTTTGCGCACTACAGCGGCACGTTCCATAGTCGTTCTCCAACCTCTGATGAGATCAGCTGTTTTCGAATGTGACAACACAAAAAAATATTTGTCAAAATCCTGGCTACTATGTAATTTCATATCAATGCAGATGCGACCGATCTCGATCAAATAGAATTTGCTCTTGAAGGTAAACTATTAATTTTACCAAAAATGTTATAGGCATAAATTATTCAAAATTTCCTCTACTTTAATTTATTAATTAACTATTTTGTCGACATTACAGAAATGGCGGCTCATTTCCAAATCCTTGAAAAAGGCTTAGAATAAACTAAAAGCTAAACTATTAATTTTACCAAAAAATGTCATAGGCATAAATTATTCAAAATTTCCTCTGCTGTAATTTATTATTTAACTATTTTGACGAAATTACAGAAATGGCGGCTGATTTCTAAAATCCTTGAAAATGCTTGGAGTAAACACCTAGTTCCTTTGGACCCTTTTGAACCAAAAGCTTTTCAACTCTAAGTTTGGTCATGAAACTTCTAAATATGAAGTTCCGTGCCGATACCTTTAGTAGTTTCTCCGGAAATGAATTAACAAAAATTGGGTACCACACACACACACACACACACACCACACACACACACACACACACACACACACACACACACACACACACACACACACACACACACACACACACACACACACACACACACACACACACACACACACACACACACACACACACACACACACACACACACACACACACACACACACACACACACACACACACACACACACACACACACACACACACACACACACACACACACACACACACACACACACAGACACACACACACACACACACCACACACACACACACACACACACACACACACACACACACACACACACACACACACACACACACACACACACACACACACCACACACACACACACACACACACACACACACACACACACACACACACACACACACACACACACACACACACACACACACACACACACACACACACACACACACACACACACCACACACACACACACACACACACACACACACACACACACACACACACACACACACACACACACACACACACACACACACACACACACACACACACACACACACACACACAACACACACACACACACACACACACACACACACACACACACACAACACACACACACACACACACACACACACACACACA
>OZ030390.1:55981052-56061052 GCA_964023965.1 Melinopterus prodromus
GTCATTATCACGATATGTAAGAAATACTATAATTTCGTATTCTACCACCGCCATTAGCTACCATTACCTACCAATCGGAACGCACCTTTAAACTTGACGTTTCGTCAAAGTGGTACCAACCTAGCATTTACTATACAGAAATCATTTATTTTTTTAACGTATTTCTTAAAAAGCAACACAATAAACGTTGAAAGCGCCGCATCACCGCTCGTCGCGCTATTCCGTACTTTCGGCATTTGTGACATAAATAACTATTATTCTAATGACGTAGTGTTGGTAGTGTCAAATGCTGATGCTTTGACAATACCTACGATTTATCTCAATAGAATAGATTCTCATGCAGCTAAATTATTAATTTTATATTTTGTATGATAAAGTCATGTGCCTGGCCACATCAGATTTTTTACTTTATCATACGCAGTATGTAAAGTATTGTAATCGTGCCGAAAAAAAAAATTGAGATTTTAGCGGAAATAGGTCTTTATGGGTCCCCTGAACATTTTTGACCAAGGTACAAAAAAATGTCTGTGTGTGTGTGTGTATGTGTGTGTGTATGTATGTGTGTACCCGATTTTTGTGACGACGATTCCGGAGAGACTACTAAAGGTATCGGGACTAAAGTGCGTATTTAGAAGGTTTATGACCAAACTTAGAGCTGAAAAGCTTTTGGTTCAAAAGGGTCAAAAGAAACTGGCTGTTTCCTCTAAGCATTTTTCAAGGATTTTGCGAATGAGCTGCCATTTCTGTTTTTTCGTCAAAATAGTTAAATAATAAATTAAAGTAGAGGAAATTTTGAATAATTTATGCCTATGATATTTTTTGGAAAAATTAATAGTTTAGCTTCATGAGCAAATTCTATTTGATCGAGATCGATCGCATCTGCATTGATATGAAACGACATAGTAGCCTGGATTTGACAAATATTTTTTTGTGCTGTCACCACAGAAATGTCTATGGCTGTCACACTCGAAAACAGCTGATTTAATCAGAGGTTCGAGAACCGCTGTGGAACGTTGCCGCTCTACTGCAGCAAAGTACAAAATACAAAATTCAAATAAAATAAGATCACCAATTTGAGTTTGTTGATAAGAAATATCAACCCGTTGTTATATCTAATTGTAAAAACGATAAATTGAGAAAATTGTAAATAAAGTATAGCGATTGGTGTAGTTATATTTTAGTATGTTGGTACGGATGTGACATCTACAGTGACATGAACGAATATAAATCTGTTAGAATTTGAATTAGCTTTCTAAACTTGACGTTTCGTAGAAGTGGTATCAACCTAGCATTTCCTATACAGAAATATACCTATTTAGATTTTTTTAAATACGTATTTCTCAAAAAGCAACCCAAAAAACATTGAAAACTACATAGCGCGACTCGCTCACATGCGATGGCGACGCTCCGTCATCGGTGACGCGCCGCATCACCGCTCGTCGCGTTATTCCGTACTTTCGGCACTTGTGAGATAAATAACTATTATTCTGATGACAGTAGGTAGTGTTAAATGCTGATGCTTTGACAATACCTACTAATGATACTATTGACTATCAAAATATTTGTCAAATCCTGGCTAAATAGTTTAATTTTAATGCAGACACGATTTATCTCAATTAAATTGATTCTCATGCAGCTAAACTATTAACTTTATATTTTGTATGATAAAGTCATGTGCCTGACCACATCAGATTTTTGTACCTTGGTCAAAAGTGTTCAGGGGACCCAAAAAGACCTATTTCCGCTAAAATCACAGTTTTTTTTCGGCACGATTACATTACTTTACATACTGCGTATGATAAAGTAAAAAGTTAGATAACACTGTCAACAATGACGTACGAATAAAGATCTGTCATTGTGACAATTTGTAATTCAAAAATTAATTTTCCTTCCATCTTACAAGTTCTATTGAAGAAACAAATATGTGTACGGAATCCGTCCTGGGCCGACAGGGAATAAATAAATGATTCTGGCCGGGATGTTGAACGAAAATTCTATAAAATTTTGCGGACGTTCTGACCGTGGAGCTCACGGTGAGATAGGTCGTGGTGTCTCTAGTTAAGATGCTTGAAAAGTGTGTCTCTAGTCGAGATGGTTGAAAGGGTGTCTCTTGACGAGATGCTTAAAATGGTGTCTCTTGTCGAGATACTTGAAAGGTGTCTAGTCGAGATGCTTGAAAGGTGTCTCTTGTCGAGATGCTTGAAAGGGCGGCTTTGCCGGGGTTACTAATTACGGGGTAACTTGTCGTCAAAGTGCCGTCCTTGACAGTCGGGGTCACCAATTATGTGGGTATTTTGCCGAATCATCGAAGGTGGTCGTACGTTGGGGTCACCAATTTATGGGGAACATTTGTTTAATGTCCCCATAATAAATTCGCCTGAACGACCAAATGTAGAGGGCGCTGCAAAAAGTAGTTATCGCCGCTCTGAACGGCATAAGTCTTAGACATACAATAGTCGATATAACTTGAATCAGTCTTAGCAGCATTTTTAGTTATTTACTGAGCAAGAAAGATTTAAAAAAGTACCCTGAAGAAGGCAAAAACTGTTTGCGGGTGGACATACTATTGATTGCGGTTATATTGGCGAAAATCGCGAAGTGTCTAACCTCAAACTTAGCAGTTGAGCGGCATATTGTAGAAATTCTATTTTTTTTAAATCAAGTGGTATGTAATGATAATAATCATCGTAATAATTTTTGTGTACATGTTACTGGTTTTGAGATCACAAGCAGTGGAAATGATGTGGAAATGCAGATGCTCCTGCTAATCGGGTGCAAGCCATAAATGCAAGCATAATGGGGCTACCTTCATTATTTACAAGTATTTAAACATTGTAGAGCAGTGATGTCAAACCAGGGAGTTTTCGGAACATTCTAAGCGCTAAATATGAACCTTGTGTTTAAAGTTCCCTATCATGCCATCCACCGGATAAGTTCAGCCCACGCCTCCAGTTGTGTTGTTCACCGTCGCGAAATTTTACTCTCAAATATGAAACTAAAGACATTTTACGACTTGTTATGCAACTGCAGCCATGAAGAGTAGAACACCATTTCAATCTTTTACTAAAAAATTGAGTAGTACTAGCCCAGAAACAACACGAATAGAATTGCCCGAAATACTGTTATTAAAAATCAAAATTTTCTTAAAATATTTTCGTAAATAGCATTTGATTGGGATTTTCAGATTAAAACTTTTGGGGTTTTTTAATGTTCATGATTCATGATTCATTTTTACTGTTCATCATTCTGTATTTAGAGATTGTGGCTAATTCTGAACTAAACTGACCAAAAGATTTAGGGGTTAATGAAAAATATGTTAAAAATTGAAAGTTGATTTTCTCCCCAACCATTTTGATGATTATTTCACTTACTGGTAGCCTAAATCTTCAGAAGATGTACGGCTGAATATTTATTTCAACTTCAGTTTTGAGACAGGGTGTAAGAATGATGTTATGATTTTTGCCTGAACTTACGTAAAGTACTATATGGAGTTTTACTAGTACTTTTTCTAGTACTTTTTTAATACTATATGGAGATTTCCAGCTATAGCAAACTGGCAATAACTGGAATGACACTGTAATATTTTTTGAACATGTTCGATTCACTTCATTATCTTTGTTTTTAAAGGCCATACAACAAGAAGTGTAATAATAAAATGGCACGATTTCAAAGTTGATTTTCTCTAGACCCGATTAACTGATTTTGATGATATTTTATTCACATGTGAGTTGATTCCTCAGTTTTAAACATATACGGGGAGAAAGAATTAGTTGGTATACATTTTTTGACGAATTTTTTCGTTAATATCATTTGAATGGGAGTTTGAGATTAAAAGCGTACTGTAGTAATTGTTTTTAAACATGAAAGGTGAAGGTGTAGTCAAGTTATAAGATGTAGTCTAGTTTATATTAGATGCGTAGTCGTCAGTAATGTAGGGCCAACTAAAGAAGCGAATGATAATTAATCCATGAGGATAATTTTTTGGAAAAAACACCTCCGCCTGGATTTGAACCAGGAACCCTCCATTATCCTCACCGAGATTTAATTATCATTCTCTTCTTTAGTTGATGTTATTTTCTATGATTTTCGTTAAATTGTAAAAAAATAACATTATTTTTGAATGTTCATGGTACTCTTCTTAGGTAATTCTAAATTTCAAATGAAAAGTGTTTGATAAAAAATCCTTATTGATTTTTTATTTATTTTGTTAACTCCGAACTCCGTGCTCGCATACATAAGCATAGATAAATGCAAAATATTGATGTGAGCCATCAAACATATCAAAAATTAACATACTGATGAAATTGATCTAACACGGTATTAGCAACATGGTACAAGAACAATGAAAAATGAAGAATTCAAATGAGACAAAAAATTGTTTTACCAGTTAATCACTTTTTGAGTCTTTTTTGTATGCGGCCCGCCGAAGTTCAGATCAGAATTTTGTGGCCCGCGCCCACAAATGAGTTTGACACCACTGTTGTAGAGTAAAGCAACTATTATTCATAAAATTGTTTACAGCTTCGATAACCTGATATGTTACCTTATACAGGCGTCAAACAAGTTTGGGTGTAAGGAAACGTTCGTATTGACAAAGTATTGTTAACTGAGTGTGCCGAACAAAATATAAATTTAATTGGATCCCGTTTTCTAAGAAGGAAAAACCCATTAAATGAATCTGAAATTGCTTGAGCAAAAGTGCATGTCGAACGAGTCATTCAAAGAATTATACTTTTTCGATTGTTTCGAAACATAACGTCACCTGTAAAAAAAATTATTTAAGCGTGGTCCGTCCACTGAAAAAATGTTCGTAGCGTACATGTTAAGTAGTGATGTAAACTTCATACAGTTTAAATAAAAGCTCTATTAAGTTTGTTTTTATTTTATTAATTCAGAAAAAGAGAACATATATGAATATTATTACATAAAACGTAATATTTTGTTAAAGAAGATGGTTGGAGAATCAATCAAACCGGGATTATAAAACTGGACAAATTGGTTATGCAAGAGGGCTTCCACCGTCCATATAAACATAGCCAAGATTTTGTTTATGAAAAGCCAGCACCTGCCCCGATTAACTTGGATAATCGAGCACTGTTATAATCCTACTTGATTTTTTGTGTGTACCTTTCTTCATTACAACTGTTGACATAATATTTTCCTTGGTTGTTGCTTCTATTTGTCTATTACGGTCTCTACAACATTAATTATTTAATTTCACTTCACAAAATATAGTTACTTGTCTACCTCAACGATTTTTTAGTGTTCTTTCTCTACTTTCTACCAAAAGTGCATTCCGCTTTATTACAAACGACGTTTTTGGAAGGTACAAGATGGTATTGTTCCTCTCTTCAGCTTCCGATTTTGTTAGGTTAGGACTGCAGTATTAAAGTAATACTGAATTGGAATAAGTAATATGCAGAACCTAAGTGTTGCCAAGTACTCACATCGATTAAAACAATAGTCCTCGTTTTTAAATAGTTTTGCGCACAATATGTGGCTTGATATCGATTTTCCAATTTTTAATACACGGCGCCACTCGTTTTGTAACGGTTTATCTGGGGAAATTTGTGGAATGACAATGCCTCACTATAAAACAAACTACATTGAGGAACACAACAATAATTGTTGCTCTTATTGCTGATTTTCATTCCGCTTTCCATGTTTTCGTTCAATACGTATCCTAACATATCCCGTTCAGAGTAACTCACTCTTTTACCACCAGGGGGCGACTCTTTCGTTCGTTTTAGCGAATAAAATTAGATTTTGGAGGAGAAAAATATTAAAAACGTCTATCTAGATTGATTGAAGACTGAACTGAATACTTACTTCACCAGAGTAACAACTTTCTTAAACCTAGTAATTATTCCAAGAAATAGAATTTCTTGGTTGAAGTCAATAATTTCTCGCGTATATACGAACCTACCAACTACTTCATCCAAGTAATTCTCTCTTCGTTCGAGAGATCACTTTTCTGTGTGTACCACACCATGCAGTTTTTAAAAATAATAAAATTAGAGTGGTATTTGACGGTTCAGTTTCTAATGCCAATAGTTTTTCGCCAAATTCGGTGCTATTAGCTAGTCCAGTTTTGCAGGACGATTTGTTTTCAATTGTTTGTAGATTTAGAAGTCATCAATATGTTATTACATGTATAGGCAGATATTGATAGATAAATAAGATGCTGATTTGCCACGTATATTTTGGCGTGATAATGCAACAGATCCATTAAAGGTCAATAGATTAAACACTTTTACTTACGGAACAACACGTGCATCTTATTTGGCGGTCAAGGTTTTACATCAATTAGCGGACGACGCGTTTATAAAGTATTCTCATTCATGCGCAATAATCAAGCGTGATTTCTATAGGGACGAATTATTAACAGGTTGTAATTCACTGGATGAGTTACTGGATATTCGCAATAAAATTATTATGTTGCTGAGGAACGAGGGTTTCGAGTTAAATAAATGGGCTGCCAATGCAGATATCTTGTTACCTACTAATTATAATGACAATTGCATGAAAGTTAAATTTAATAGGTCAGAACAAACAAAAATTCTTGGACTCCTATGGGATCCTGCTGAAGATGAACTAAGGTATGAAATAAATATATCCCTCGATAAAAATAAAATTACAAAACGCACTGCAAAGTATTTATCTTCCTTCGTGTATCGTTGGTTTAGATGGTCATAAATGATAACACCGATGTCACCTACTAATACGTTTTATTGTGCTTTGTTATCCTTTGTTACATCTCGTTCAACTGCCTATTTCTAACTATCTCTAATTGTATTCCGTTTACGTGTCGAGCTCGCATCAGTACGCACTGTCAGCAACGTCGGCCCTCTTGCCACAGGTTCAACGGTATTTGACCGCATTCGATCAAGCTTTCCACGCACTTTACGGTCATTGTTCGGAATATGATTCCGAACTCAGAATTCTGTCAATGATCTCACAGCTTTTTGATCCACTTGCACCCGTGGGATCTATAATAGTTAGAGCTAAAATTATTTTGCAAAAGTTTTGTTCTCTAAAGTTGGGTTGAGATGAATCAGTTCCGGGAGATATTGCAGATTTATGGCAAAAATTTTAAAATAGATTTTAAAGGATTTGTCTAAGTTATAACATTTCAAAGTAAAATAACACCGAAGTTTCCAGTTAAGTCAATGTAATTACATGGATTTTGTGACCGCTCTGAACGAGCATACGGGGCTTGTATCTATCTAAAAACCGTAAATAATGATGGCAAATATTCAGTACGACTAATGCAGTAGATCATGGGTTGCTCCTCTTAAGATGATTTCCTTGCCTAGATTGGAATTATGTGGCGCCCTACTATTAGCATGTCTGATGAAAAAATTTCAGGAGACTTTGACGTTAGAAATTGATCAAGTATATTTCTGGACAGACTCAAATATAGTTTTAGCATGGATATTATCAGATGCAAGTAGATGGCAAACATATACTGCCAGCAGACATTCAAAGTCTAACTAATAAAGATGATTGGCGTCATGTTAAGCGTCTAGAAAATCCAGCAGATTTATTAACACGTGGCACAACACCCACATATATTCAGAATTCAAATGCCTGGACAGAAGGTCCGCTATGGTTGAGTTTAGATAAGAAAATGTGGCCAACATCATATCTAGAAATTGATAAAGTCGAAATTTCTGAACAAAGAAACTGTTTCTGTTAACAACATAGTTCTTGATAAAGATTTATTTACTAAATTTTCATTGTTTTCTAAATTAAAAAGAGTAGTTGCTTATGGCCAAAGATTTATTTACATTATAAGAAATGATATTAAAATCCATTGTGCATTAATTTGCTTAATTAAATAAATGAAAATGCTCTTCTTTTATGCACAGGTTTATATATATATATATATATATATATATATATATATATATATATATATATATATATATATATATATATATATATATAATATTAAATACATAATTGAAAATGCTCTTTTATGCACAGGTTTATATATATATATATATATATATATATATATATATATATATATATATATATAAACCTGTGCATAAAAGAGCATTTTCAATTATGTATTTAATATTATAAGAAATAATAGTATATTATTTGACGAGCACATAATTAAGGATATAAATCGCGAGCATGAAGTTTACACGCGAGCCGTAGGCGAGCGTGTAATCATGCGAGTGATTTATATCCGTTATGTGCGAGTCAAATACGACGTTTTGTCGGCGACTCATAAATTCCATTTCATGCAAAAAAAATTTAAATGTATTTGTCAATGATGGCGGGGCGAACTGTCAAATAACTGTCATCTACGTAGGTTTTGGCAGACTTTGACACTATCTAATGATGACAGTTCGTTTAATAATGAGGTCATTATTTGAACGAACTGTCATTATTATACAACGCTAGTGTCATTATAATCATTGGCGCGTATAATGATGGGGATTATATAGTTATAGATACGTATGCAATGCACTTATTATATGTGACTCGTAGATAAAGATAATAAAATGATTCTAACATTAAGTGTTGGCGAACTAACGGATGCCACTTATTATATCGTGAAGTTCATTCAACGGGAGGGATACTCTGACGAACTAAGGGATTTAATGAAAAATAAATTAGTTTCAAACAACTCAAAATTAAAGGCACTGAACCCGTTTATTTGCGAGAAAGGTATTTTGCGAGTAGGTGGGCGACTGCGCCTGTCTTTAATCACACTGTGCGACAAATTTTTATCAACTTTCTTCCTCCCGGGAAATTTTAGCTTATAGTGATTCTATATGACCCCCTAAACATACCCCCAACGCCCTTTTCTAGGCTAGCTCGAATAAGCGGACAGAAAACACTCTGTATATAATGGCAAAATAGCCCAATCAAATCGTTTCCAGGAAAAAAATATAGAAGTTCTTTTCTTTCATTCTATATGTTTTTTGGGGTGCTAAATCCGAATTTCAGCTTAGCTACTTCCCACGGATGTGGCTTCCCGACAAAAATCGCAAAAAATTTAAAAACCTTCGACCGTTTTTTGCGAAAAAGTTATAAAACTATGCACTTGTCGAGGTAGACCATTCCATACAAAAGTAAAGTACATTAAATTTCCTATAAGAGCACTCCTGAAAAGCATTTTTGGGGAACGGTTTGGACACTAGAGCGCTCTGAAAGAAGGGCAAATTTTCCTACTTTATGTAAAATCCAGTTTTTGAGTTAGTTAAAAAGGCTAAAATTGAGCTAAAACTACATTTAATTTCCCTAAAAGTTACACATCTTACTCATTTATTGGTCAAACCGTGTAGCCTGGAGATTCGGTTGATATATTATGTCATATTAAGCTAAGCGAATCCGCTAAGTCCAGAGCCCGAATGTTTACAAAATAAAAATAGAAAGCTACATAATACATTCACTATTAATTAAAAAGCAAAGGTATAGTTAATAAATAAATAGTAATAATATAGGTGTCTACCGAATTTTTGGTGAAGGGCTCTTGCTATCGCAGTTTTGCATAATGTGAATGCTCTAGTGGCTACACAGTTTGGCAAAAATAACTGATTAAGTTATGCAATTTGTAGAGAATTTAATGCAGTTTTATCAGAATATGCGCACAGCACATAAAGTAAGAAAATTTCGCCTTCTTTCAGCGCGCTCTAGCGGCCAAACCATTCAACCAAAAATACACTTGACGGTGCTTTTTAAAGCAAATTTAATGTACTTTATTTTTTTATCTAGTGGTCTACGTCGAAAAGTTCATAGTTTTATGACTTTTTGGCAATAAACTGAAGAAAAGTCAATTTCTTTTTGCGATTTCCGATGTGAAGCCATATCCGTGGGAAGTAGCAAAGGAGAAAGTCGAATTCAGCTCCCCAAAAACCATAGAATGATAGAAAAAAATGCTTCTATATTTTTTCCTGGCCAAAACATCGTTTGACTGGACTAAAATTAGGAATAAAAAAAAGTTGCAAATATCTCGCTTATTCGAGTGACCTAGAAAAACGCCTTTGTGGCAGTGTTCAGGGGCTCACAAAGAATCATTACTAGCTAAAATTTCCCGGGAGAAAATTTGTTGTTGCACAGTGTCACTTATGATAAAAAATATCCTATTATTTTACCTCATGATCATTTCATTACAAAACTAATAATAATTGACGAACACGTGAAACAGTTACATGCAGGTCAACAAGCTAGTTTAGCTGCATTAAGACAATTTTATTGGATAACTTCAAGTCGCAGCGCGGTACGACAGGTATTGCACAAATGTACAATGTCTCCGTGCCAATCCAAAAAAATGAACGCAAAAAATGGGTGACTTACCACAGACCCGTCTAGAACCTTTGAGACCATTTTTAAGGTCAGGCGTTGACTTTGCTCGACCAATAAATATAAAGATAGGTAATTCGCCATCTAAACAAAATCAAAGGCTTAAATCGCTATGTTTGTATGTTTTTCAACTAAGGCCGTGCATATAGAATTAGCCGCTGATCTGTCAACAGAATCGGTGTTAGTCGCTTTGAATAGATTTATTTCACGTAAAGGTCATGTCGGTGATATTTACTGTGACAACCCAAAAAAATCATTAACAGTTCACTCGTTGGTGTTTTCGTCGCACGCTTGACTTGTCCAAATACTTATATCTTATATATATTATAGTATATATATATATATATATCTTATATATCTATATATCTTATATATATATATCTATACTTATATCTCCCCAAAATCGACAATTTAGGATTGACAATGGCGGGAGCCGAAACATGTATCCTATTTAAATAAAATTTCTTTGCAAAATTAAAGCGGTTTCTTTATTCACCAACGCCTATATAATATTTGCAAGTATGTAACGTCCCACAAGAAACGATATGGTCTTCAGCCCATCACCACCCTCAAACCCCTTGCACCTGACAAACTGCTTCAGCTTATTTCTTGTAAAAAGAAAGACTGCAAAGGGCATTGTGGTTGTAAGAAGGCTGGCCTATATTGCTCCCGGATTTCCCAATACAGTGAGATGTTGTAACAACCTGAAAAATATGTCGCTGATGATGACAAGGACAAATTTTTTGACGAATTTGGACGAATTTGGACGTGCCAGACGACACACCACCAACCCAACCCAATTCGAAAATACAAGGTAACTTTCATTGCTGCACACATTTGAAATATCCACTTCTCTAGACCTATTAATTTAATAAAATTGTCATGCAGTTTCCCATACACCATCATGTTTTCGTTCATTTTTGCACATTCAGAAGCGAAACCAGGCCCTTCAAACCGCTGAGCGTCGCAGACTTAATAAAAAAAAACATAATACATTAAGTATTCATTAAAAAGCACTAATATATAGTTTGTAATAAGTAACTAGTAATAATTTAGGTCTCTACTGAATTTTTGGTGAAGGACTCTTGAGATTGTAGCGGAAATAGGTATTTTTGGGTCCCCTGAACATTTTTTACCAAGGTACAAGAAAATGTCTGTGTGTATGTGTATGTGTGTGTTATCAGGCTTGCCACCTGTCCTCGTTTTACCAGGATTGTCCTCGTATGAATCATTTGTCCTCATGTCCTCGGCGTGATACCATTTGTCCTCGTGTACACAGATAGAAAAGACTTCTTGTTTTTTCGAAATATATTCCTTTGAATTTATTCCTTTGGATCAAAACATATTTCTTTGATGCCAACAATATTTACTTCACTAAATACTCTAGTAGTGTAATTTATTTGCTTGGAGAGATGAATTTATTTGCAATATTTAGTAAAGTCAAATAAGTATATTTGAATTCAAACAAATATTACTTTCCTTTAAAGTAATATTTTTATTTTTATTTAAAACGACGTTTCTTTACACCAAAGAAATTTGAGTTTGATTCAAATTATCATATTTGTACACCTACAAGAAGAGATTTATTTCATTCAAAGAAGTATTTTTGCTTTGGCTTAAAAATAGGATTACGTCCTCCAAAGAAATTATATTTTGATTAAAATGAACATATTTTTAGTGAGAATACCTCATCCAACTGTATTGTTAAATGACGCTGTAGACACTCTCCTCGCAGTTTGGCCTTATCTTGAGTATAAATAATAGACTGGTGAAAGCCTACCGCTCAGTTCATGTCATGCATCTGGCTAAATTCTTAAAAAGGCCGTGTGATCAGTAGAGAGCACAGTGCGTGCAGGTTCAAGTTCCGATTTCGAATCAGCGTACACTTTGCTACCCTAACCATGACTATATATAGATCTGGGGAAACCAACCACTGGTCGAGGAGGTGCGACATTCGAAAATGCGGTGACACGTGGAGATTTGGCTCTACTGCACCCTTAGAAATGTTCTAGTCAATAATATGTCATTAATTTCTTTTTCCGTCGATCGTTTATTTATGAGTCAGTTTAGTGAATAGGTAATCGTTTATTAAAGTACTCCATTAATGTACGATTTCTGTTAATGCATGATTTGTTATAGCCAATCACAAGACGCAATGACGTCGTTTGATTGGCCAATCGAGCATATGTGAAATGAAACCTTCCAATCAAAACATACCACTCTCTAGAACTGTCAGTGTCAAGTTACATAAATTGTCATATAACCTAAAAAGACATCGGCGAAGAAAAATATCTGTAGACGACGCTAGAAGAATACGATCGACGGAAATTTTTTGTAACCAACTCGAATATTAAACAGCGATTAATGATCTCGACAATTAACGCTCTCGCTTCGCTCGCGCGTTAAACAGTCTCGTTCATTAATAGCTTTTTTTAATATACTTGTTGGTTAAATAACTATAATCAAATAACCATTTATCGCAACCTTCAATAATAGCATTTTAATTCAATCAACAATTACGTCAATTATTGTTTCACTCACTCAACACAAACATAATTATTTGAACTATATTAATCTTGTTCGTTATAATATACCAATTGTAAATTTGAACTGAAAACATAAGTTGTTTGACACAAATATGTAAACGCTTTTTCTACCAAAGCAATATCTCAAACAAATCCGTTTTCATCCGTAAATAAATATTTCTTCACCTCTATTGAAACACCAGATTTCTTTCAGTCAATGCATATTTATTTGAATTAATTAATGTTGTCTATCTGTGTAGGATAAAATTGTGCTACCTAACCTAACCTACAAATGTTTTAAACATTTCAGTAGGATTTAATATTTTAATTTTTTCCGACCTACTACGTCCACTTAATTACAGCAATGAGAATTGCGCCACCTAAAAGTCGACGAATTTAAACCCTTCTGCACATTATGCTAGGTTGAAATTTCGGTTTACATGGTAGTTATTTAGAATATACCTAAATTTTATTTTTATGTGATGTTACCACAGCAAAGTATTATCTTTGCATATTTAATAAAGTAATGTAGTATTTGCTTTTTGTTATATTTGAAGAATTATTTGATTGTGCTTTATGTGGCAGTATGTTGTGGACATATTGGATATTACATAATATTTTCACCCACTTACTGTCCTCGTGAACAATTACACAAAGGAGGCAACCCAGTGGTATTACTATTTAGAGGTATGTCCATACGCATGTGGAGTGGGGATGAAAATCTGCGAACATCTTCGTTACATTAATATCCGTTTCGCGGCGCTGCATGGTTGAAAAATAATAACGTAAACAACCAACATAACCAACTTCTGCTTCTGAGGTTTGTATTTGCATTCGTTGCTTATTGTGGTATTGTGTTTGTTACCTGGTTTGTTATTGTCTTTTATTGTTTATAATTTCTTGTTTATAGGTAAGTTTCCATTTCTAAGTTTAAAAGTACCTAATATACTGTTTAAACTTTGTATTTTAGCATTTATTCATTTTATATTCGTGATTGCAGGGATACATAGTTGTTCCTAGTGGGAGAGGTGAGTTCATTTTAGGAAGGTATATGCTATTATTTAATTCTAAAATATTTATCTTTTATATTTTAGGTTTGCCGTTCATAGTATTTAATTGCTGTTTTGTTAGTTGAAGGAGTTTTATAGGTATGCTATTATGTTATATCTATGATGCGTGGGCAAACGAGTATAAGTCACTATTAGAAAGGTATGCTTTTATACTCGGGTTTCCTTATACTCTTTTGGCCCACCCGTCATAGAAATATAACTAGCTCCGAAGAGGAGAGCACGTAAGGAAATATTGACTTGACGACAGTGGTAAGGTCCGTTTGTCGGAGCGAGTCACATTATACACCTTATTCAATGGAGCTTTGAATGTTGTCAAAAGTAACGGTTGTCTGGTTCAGTTAACGCTAGTCAATTTGTTAGTTTCATAGTCAAACACATTTTGCGGAAGCAGTGGGGAAACCAAGTCTTACGACGTACTATTGTTAAGTCTTTGTTTTGTACACTGTTAGTATCTGTGATCGTGTGTCTTAGCCGGAGATAACATACGTACATCTGATGTTAATGTCAATAATTTCACATGTCGGTCAAAGAGTAACCGCACTACAATCGTAACGCAACTAGCTCATATCACTTTTGATAGCTCACACAGATCCGTTGATGAAATACATCTTATTTTTTGTATTTTAGTTTTTGTTGTTCATACATAGTATGTAAGTTGCGGTCTCGTTATGTTTTATTATTTAATTCTTAAAAATATATAAACGGAAAATATATGTATCTATGTTTTTGTATTTTAGATTTTGCTGTTTGTAGTGTTTAGGTTGCTGTTTTGTTTGTTATCATTTTTTATTGGAGTGTTAACTTTAAGAAGATTTATTTTATTATTTAATCCAAAAATATATATTTTTAGTTTTATATTATTATGTTAGTTTTTGCCGACATGAGTTACACCATTTTGATTTTCATGGTGTATTGCATTGTATTTCTGTTTAATTAATTTGATTTTTGTAGTATAAACTGCCTGCTGTTAACAAATTGTGATTTGATTTTGTTAGTTTTTTTTATGATTTATTTTACTTTTGTTGGATATTAAAATTTTATTTTGTTAGTTATTCTTGTAGTTAAATTTTTGCCATATCATATTCTTGGCCATTTATTATATCAGTGTAATACTGTTTAATGGATGCAATAAATGATACGATATGAATACACCTAGGTATATTTTTAAATTATCATTTCATTTATTTGGTTTTGAATTATATCAAGATTGAAATCCCACGTAAGTATAGTGAAAGTGTAGTGTGTCAAACATAAGCTAAGTACAGGTAAGTGTGCACACTAATTAGAGTATAACATCGGCAACGTAAGCTAATTAATGTTGGTCTTGTTCATGTTTTCGAGGTATCCATGTTACTACCACTATTAAATGATACAAATACAGTAATATTTAATATTGTTATACAATTAAATATAATAAAACACGTTTTATTGTAGACAGGTTTATTTAGTTAGCAATTAAACGCTATTGATTTCAGTTATTAAATGACCATCTTCAAGCGTATAAACATCAATGTATAATATTAATAAGTACGTATTCAAATAAAAAATTACAAAATACTAAACTAAAATAAGTGTATCCGTATCATTTGTTCACTTCTGTCTGTAACTTTGTCAAAGAGAATATGTTGTTGCCTATTCTCATACTTTTTTTGTGTTTAATATGTACGAAATACAAATAAAGATCACTCTCGATGCTTGTCTGGACGTAAGTCATAGTTTAACAGTTACGTATTTGGTAAGTTATACACTTGTTCATGTTTTGAATGTTGTGTCCAAACCACACCAAGATCGAATCGTATACTGTTAACCATCTCAATTGATGCCTGATAGGAAAATAAACCAATAAATCTATAATCCCAATATTCCAATTCTTATAAATCTTCATCAAAGGACTGATGGGATTGAGGGAAAAATCTTGAATAAACTAAATAGCTAGTCATTTGTAAATGGCTAAAAATACCGAGAATAAAATGTTGTTCTTCCGACTTTTATTTGTATATTAATTGTACATACCTAACGCAAATATTTGAAAGTTTTCTGTTTATGCAAATACATTTGCCGAATAAGTATGTAGGTATATAATATAAGTATAGTATTTTTTAAATTGAAAATGACATTACTATTACGACATAACCCCAAACTAGTGCCCCAAACATTGCAATATGCATTGTTGGGTGCCTATATGTCACCTGCGCAGTAGCGGTCGTAAACTCGTCCAAAAATAGATCATACCTTTAATTCTTCATACCACGGGCAACCCTGGTGTGTAGGTGTGTGTGTATCCGATTTTTGTGACGTCGATTCCGGAGAAACTACTAAAGGTATCGGGACGAAACTTCATATTTAGAAGTTTTATCATCAAACTTAGAGCTGAACAGCTTTTGGTTCAAAAGGGTTCAAAGGAACTGGATGATTACTCTTAGCATTTTTCAAAGATTTTGCAAATGAGCCGCCATTTCTATAATTTCGTCAAAATAGTTAAATAATAAACTAAAGTAGAGGAAATTTGGTATAATTTATGCCTGACATTTTTTGAAAAAATTAATAGTTTAGCTGCAAGAGCAAATGCTATTTCATCGAGATCGGTCGCATCTGCATTGATATGAAACTACATAACAAGCCAGGATTTGAGAAATATTTTTTGTGCTGTCACTCTCGAAAACAGCTGATTTCATCAGCGGCTGGAGAACCGCTATGGAACGTTGCAGCTGTAATGAGGCAAATTAAATTTCAAATAAAATAAGATCACTAATTTGATTGTTTATTGATAAGAAATATCAACCAGTTGTTACAAGTAATGCTAAAACCGATAAATTAAGAAAATTGTAAATAAAGTATAGCGATAGGATGTTGGTATACAAATACAATTCTGTAGAATTCGAATTAGCTTTTTAAACTTGACCTTTCGTCGAAGTGATACCAACCTAATATTTCCCATACAGAAATATAACAATTTTTTAATTATTTTTTTCAAATACATATTTATAGCGTTTTCTGGTAAAACTCGGGCGCACTAGTTCGAGCGTACTGGTGCAATTTTTAACGAGTGAAGGGCAAGCGAGTGCGGTACCAACAGAGCACGCATTAAAAAAAAAATATGCCCTAAGTGCAGATTCTGCTGCACCGGGTTTCCAACAGAACACGAAACACTCTGTGTGTGCGCAACAAACAGAACACAAAACTGTACACTGGTGCGCCCGAGTTTTACCAAAAGAAAACGACATCACTCAAAAAGCAACACAAAAAACGTTGATGTCACTCCTGCCGAAAAATACATAGCGCTCACATACTCGCTCACATACTCGCTGACCTGCGACTGCGACGCTCCGCCTTCGGTGACGCGCCGCATCTCCGCTCGTCGCGCTATTCCGTACCTTCAATACTTGTGACATAAATAACTATTATTCTGTCAATAGTATCAAAATATCTATCAAATCCTGGCTAACTAGTTTAATCTTAATGCAGGCACGATTTATCTCAATTAAATAGATTCTCTATTAATTTTATATATTGTATGATAAGGTCATGTGCCTGGCAACATCAGATTTTTTAATTACACGCACATTACAATATAAAGTAGGAAAATTTCGCCTTTTTTCGCGCGCTCTAGCTAAACACACTTGACGGTGGTTTCTATGTCGAAAAGAGTATAGTTTTATGACTTTTTCGCAAAAACTGAAGATTTGTCGAAAAATTTGAGGTTTCTTGTGATTTTCGTTGTGAAGCCATACCCGTGGGAAGTTACAAAGTTGAAATTCGTATTCAGTACCCCAAAAAACATAGAATAAAAGAAAAAATACTTCTATATTTATTTCCTGACCAAAACACCATTTGACTGGACTATTGGGCATTACAAATAACAAATAAATAGCAAAAAGTTTACAAAATTACAAAATATTTAGATCTTTTAATTATTTACAAAAACTGTCTATACAGGGTCCTGCAACTAAGCTCCCGTCTTCTGTAACTCACTTACTCATTAAGCTAAGAGTTTGACATTTTGCAGGCTTACCCTGTACTTCAAGGTACAATTCAAGAAATTATTTTTTATTATACAGGGTGTTCCAAAAATGTGCAACGCCATGGTTATATATTTTTTTAAATTGCATGCTATAAATTTTTCTACACATTTGGAAGCCTTTTATGGTTGCCTACATATCACCAAAATTTTATTGAAATCGGTTGAGTGACCGCAGCGGAAAAAAATAAAAACCAAAAAAAAATTGATTTTGCATCGTAGGCTTTAAAAATCAATAAAAACCACAAAATGCAGCTCGTTAATAAAATTTTGCGACGTGCTTATAAAGTTAGATGTAATAGTCTCGTTAACCAAGTGACATTGATGCAAATTATACAGGGTGACCAAAATCGAGTGTCAAACTTGTCAAACTTCAAAGCGCGCTATTGTTCTTATTTTAAATTGGAACCCATAATTTTTTTTAGGTGAAACGATGCGAAATTAAAGAATAAATATTGTGTTTGAATACAACCCCATCACAATTCCCAATATTTTAAAAGTTATTCGCCAAAAACTCATTTTTCAACGTTTCCAACGGCAATTTTAGGTAATAAATATCGTACGTGGCGTTGAAAAACAATTTATTACATAAAATATAACGCAGATTTTAGATTTTAATGTATTTAATTAAGTAGTTATTCAATTGCTAAATTTACTGAAAATTTACCTATAGCTACATTTCCGTCCTTACCGCTATAGGTAAATTAAGCAGTAAATTTAGCATTTGAATAACTACTTAATTAAGTACAGTCAAATCTAAAATACGTCTATTATTTTTTATGAAATAAATTGTTTTGCAAAGCCACGTACGATATTTATTATCTAAAATTGCCGTTGGAAACGTTGAAAAATGAGTTTTTGGCGAATAAGTTTTAAAATATTGGGAATTGTTATGAAGTTGTAATTAGAAACAATGTTTATTTTTTAATTCTGCTTCATTTCACATAAAAACATTTATGGGTTCCAATTTAAAATAAGAACAATAACACGGTTTGAAGTTTGACAAGTTTGACACTCGATTTTGGTCACCCTGTATAATTTGGATCAATGTCACTTGGTTAACGAGACTATTACATCTAACTTAATAAGCACGTCGCCAAATTTTATTAACGAGGTGCATTTTGTGGTTTTTATTGATTTTTAAAGCCTACGATGCAAAATCAATTTTTTTTGGTTTTTATTTTTTTCCGCTGCGGTCACTCAACCGATTTCAATAAAATTTTGGTGATATGTAGGCAACCATAAAAGGCTTCCAAATGTGCTGAAAAATGTATAGCATGCAATTTAAAAAAATATATTACCATGGCGTTGCACATTTTTGGAACACCCTGTATAATAAAAAATAATTTCTTGAATTGTACCTTGAAGTACAGGGTAACCTTGCAAAATGTCAAACTCTTAGCTTAATGAGTAAGTGAGCTACAGAAGACGGGAGCTTAGTTGCAGGACCCTGTATATACTTGTACGAGTTGGAGATTTTACTTATGCGTCCGAAAATACATCAAGAGCCGTAACGATAACAAATTGTTTATGTGCTGAGTGATCCATTCCGCGTCCCAAGTATTTGACAAAATACATAAATACAAAAATAAAACAATAGCATGCAGTAAAAACTTGACCATTTCCGAAATATGTCCGTCACAAGGTTAAGAAGTTTCCACCTCGCTTTTTGAAGTTTTTGACTTTTGACTACATGTTTATTGGTTCATTTATCATTAAATAAGTTGGCAGTTATTAACCTTTAAGGCGTTCTTCAATAATATTAGCAGACAATATAAATGTTTCTAGTGCCTTATTGACAATACTTTCAGTAAATACTTTTTTGGACAATATCGAGGCTTCTAGCTCGAAAACAGATTTAACGGATAATTAAGAATGGGTGACGGTTTTAAAAGTCCTGATTATACTTTAATAAAGCTTCGAAAAATTCAAACCCTGCGGGATAGTTCTATACACCTTTAGGTGGAAAATTGCATACAAAATCCCCTTGGATATCGTGTTTGCGTCAGTAGTTATTCGCGGTCAAGGACGACCGAATCGGGATTTTAACAATATGTTGATTTCTATTAATATGTCGGTAATATTACCCATAAGATGAACTTGATCCTGGTAATATTTCCCGGTACTTTAACATCACTAGACATGACACATCATGTTACGTCAATACATAATCGACATGAGCGCCCACGTTTAACTCCCATCGAATCTTATCCCTAATTGGATGATGATGTCTACAATTTGTAAGTGGCAAAGCAAAGGAAGCGCGCTGACGTCACAGCAACAATAATTGAAGAAAGTTGTCGACGAGCGAAGAAATTATTTAATTTACCTCTAATATAATCCGGCCTGCGATGCCCCGCCTTGCGGTTATCTAAAACTTGTTCACACCTCGCGCACTAACCTTAAACGTAATCTCACTACAAATGTGACATCGCGGTCCACACACACACACACACGTCTGGCTGTGACTAAATTATAAAACGCACGTTATTCTACTATACACCTCGTTTTATCTGATGTTCTACGCCCAATAATCCTTAGTATTAAATAATCGAGAGAAAAGATAAAAACTCGCAGCAGCTTACATCACAACACACGTAACGTTCCTAAGTTGTATTTTGTACTTTATGTTTATATTTCGTGTTTGCGCCGACAATTTGCGATTGGTGATGCTGACGATTGCTTGCTGTTGTCGTTTTGAGAGTTTTTCGACGAGTGCATATAGCTTGTTACTCTGCGGCGCATCAAGTTAAACTGCCCAATCCCCAGTTATCTATCCGCTTCAGCCACACCGTCCACGGCCCTAATCAGAAATACTATTATATTATTATTATTATTATTACGGACCGTCTGCAGATGGGTTAAATTGGAAAATGAGCACAACGTACGGGAACTTAAGGGGACAATCTTGATTTGGACGCGGAGGCAGTAGTGTGCACAACTCGTACACAAATTACCATCAATTTGCATTGAAGAAAGTTGGAATGAAATTCCCAAACCTCACACGCACGCACACAATGGCTCCGGTTGTAATAATACTCAGTGATGTTCCCATCAATTTTTGTGACGGTATAATACCAAGTACCAGTAATACATTTCATTCCTGACTTTTCTTATTGGATGGGGATGGGATTAAGAAGTAACAAGAAAGCTTCTGGATTTTTATTTTTATTTTTCTTTTACTAAACAAAAATATTTTTAGCAGAGTAAATATATTGACAAAAAATTGTGTCCTCGTCTTTATTGTCCGTTTCCTGGCGTGTTTGACTTTGATATAGACAAATAAGATATAGAATCCGGGCGTTTAGGTCGCATCGACATAAGTTGCTGCTGTTTGTGTTTACTTAGACTAGTGATTTTTTACTTTACTCAGCAAAATTAAAAATAAATTAGTTGTGCCAGGGATACCGTTGTGTAAGGATGTAAGTTTAGATGCTACAATTATCTTGTTGAAAAATTCAATGTTACGTACGTACTAAGCACGTTGATTTAACCTTTATGTAAGTAAAAAAGAACAAAACACTAAATGTAAACATTTTATAGAAATTAGCTCGTATGATACTGCTTAAAAGATTTAATATATTTTATGTTGAATAATAAATATGGAAGGTATGAGAAATAAAAAAGTCTGATGTGACCAGGCACATGACTTTATCCTATTGTATGATAAATTATTGATAATAAATTAATAGTTTAGCTGCATGATATTCTATTTGATCGAGATCGATCGTGTTTGCATTAAAATAAAAGAAGTTAGCCAGCATTTAACAGATACTTAAAAAAATAACATATAGATACAAAATGACAAAGAATGTTGGTAACAGCAGGCTGTTCCAACACTAGCGTTGCAACATATATCTCTATCTCGCAACATATATCTCTATCTCATCCGACGTAGTTGCACTGGACCATGGAGGAAGATGGAGTCGCTGTACGCTGTACTTTTAGCAGCGAGAAAATGACCCCGGGGGGCGGGGCTAACATGACACTAAAGTAGCCCGACAATTGGTCGCCTGCCAGGTCCGGATTAACTTTGAAATTGGCCAGAAATTACAAGAAATTTTTCCTGTAATATATTGTAATGCGCCGAGTGGTTATATTATATAAAAACGCTATATGAACACCTTTAAGAATTTATTTAATATAATTTTTATAACAAATACGTAATAAACATATTTCAAAAAAAATTTGTGCGTGCGGCCAGTACAAGCCTGTATATTGTTGACATATACCAGTCACTTACCGATGAAATGTTACCCCGGACGAAATCTGGTTTATTACTGATTTTCTGCTGTTGCAGCTGCGAACAGCGCAATTAGACGTTAGTTTTTTATGTATATCTTCATACAAATTCACTATAATATCTTTAAACAAAGCAAAATAAGCGAAATAAATAAAATAATAACACGTCAACGTTGCGAATGTCACTTTGACATTAAAGGTGCTCCGGAGTGGGGAAAGTGGTCCCATAGCCGAGCGCTTATGCCGACCCCTCCTTCCTCCATGCACTGGACACACTACGCATGCGTCCAGTTCGTAGATTCGATTGGCTGGATTGCATCCATTGGCTGCCACAGTGCTGCCACCAGGTGCCACAGTGCTGCCACCAGCTGCCACATGTATAAGGTTATCTATTGGCTGTAAGTGGTTTGGCGTTAGAGAGCTGCCACATATATTAATAAGGTTATCTATGGACTGTCACTGGGTTGGCAGTAGTGATGCCGAATATTACCGGCTAACGGCCGCGGTAATACCGACCGCGCACTTTAAGCTACAATAGCGCCATCTGTCGACGGTCCTAATAACTACTGGCCACGCATGCGCAGTTTAATCCCGGGGACCACAACGACAGACATAATATATATATCTCCGTCTCACATTGTTGGAACCGAGACTACACATTGGCGCTATCGAACAAGCTCCGTATAATCCCTAATACATATATGGATAATATTGACAGTTGGCATTATCAAAAAACCAGCTTACTATCAGAATGAAAATAATTGTGAAATCCTCGCTTACTAAGTTTCAAGGCAGACACGATCTCGATCATAAAGAACTTGCTCACACAGCTAAACTATTAATTTTACCAAAAATGTCAGAGACATAAATTATACAAATTGTCCAGTACTTTAATTTATTATTTAGCTATTTTGACAAAATTACAGAAATGACAGTATTTTGATAGTCAATAGTATCAATAGTAGGTATTGTCAAAGCATCAGCATTTGACACTATCTACTGTCATTAGAATAATTGTTATTTATCTCACAAGTGCCGAAAGTACGGAATACCGCGACGAGCGCTGATGCGGCGCGTCACCGATGGCGGAGCGTTGCCGTCGCATGTGAGCGCATGTAGTTTTCGGCAGGAGTGACATCAACGTTTTTGTGTTGCTTTTTGAGAAATACGTATTGTAACAAAAAATCAAAAATGGTTATATTTCTGTATAGGAAATGTTAGGTTGATACCACTTCTACGAAACGTCAAGTTTAAAAAGCATACCAAAAAGTATCATAGGCATAAATTATTCAAAATTTCCTCTACTTTAATTTATTATTTAACTATTTTGACGAAATTACATAAATAGCAGCTCATTTGCAAAATCCTTGAAAAATGCTTAGAGAAAACATCCAGTCCCTTTGGACCCTTTTGAATCAAAAGCTATTAAGCTGTAAGTTTAGTCATAAAACTTTTAAATATGCACTTTCGTCCCGATACATTTAGTAGTTTCTCTGGAATCGTCGTCACAAAAATCGGGTACACAGATACATACACACCACATACATATACACACACAGAAATTTTTTTGTACCTTGATAAAAAGTGTTCAGGGGACCCATAAAGACCTATTTCCGCTAAAATCTCAATTTTTTTTCGTCACGATTACTATAATTCATCATACTGCGTATGATAAAGTAAAAAGGTAAAAGAAATACAGAAAAGGAAACGACAAAAAGTAGTATCTGGGTTAACCCATGGGTTAGTCGTCGACCTGCTTTAGGTGCTTCTGCAAAACTTCTAGGAGAACTCGCGACAGAAGATTCTGCAAGCTATAAAAACCATCTACGAATGACAAAGCAAAATTTTAATACTCTTCTAGATTGTGTGACGCCAGCGCTGCAGTAAGGAAATCTTGCGCCTGGGCCTGGGGCCAAATATCTGACTTGCGCCCCTTTGAGTAAATTGGTGATTCTTTCTTTCAGAAAATATCGGCATATCGGGGTGTACGATTTTTTTAGTATTAATTGGTTCCATAGTAGTAATATGCTACTAACTATTCTATAGCATTTACGTCTTGTGTTATTTGTTATAAATTACATACATAGATCAGAGTATAAGAGACTGGGAGCCCATATTATTATTTATTAGTTACTATTCTAAAATGCGTCATAACAAGCATGAAAATAAAAACGTATATAAATCTGTAAAAAGCAGCCCATATTGTGCGTTAAATTCAAATTGCATAACCTTAAAAAATCTATCGTTTTTATGGTACATTTTTACGCATTTATGTTATTAGCTACGGTCGTGATCACCGGTCGTATGCTGGTCAAAACGTAGGTATCAATTATAACGGTTGTTTTTTTAGAGGCGGAGAACTTTAAAAAGAAATTAAACACACATTTTTATATTCATTTTAATGAATTGTTTTTTATTTGAAGATAACTGAAAGATAACTGTTTGGCATTAACATTTAAGTATGATTTCGGGCACGACTGGCGCGTACATGGCGTAATGTAGAGGTCCAATTTTCGCAGACCCTTTGCAGCACTTCACGCTGTATTTCGACAATCACGCGTCGAATATTAGCTTCCAACTGCTCAAGTGTTTCGGGTTTATCGGCGTAGACATGTGACTTCACATATCCCCACAGAAAATAATCTAATGGCAAAGCATTTTTAATTTGGCAAACTATTTGGTACGCGTTATAGGTTGGTGGAATCATTGGTCCTTATGTCTTCAGAAATGCTGATGGTCAGAACGTTACAGTTAACGGTGAGCGATACACAGACATGATTACCAACTTTTTCCTACCTCAATTGGAAGGCATTAATGTTGCAGAAATGTGGTTTCAGCAGGACGGCGCAACATGCCAGACAGCGCGAAACATTAATTAACGGCAAGAAACATTTGACCAACGAATAATTTCACACTTGTTAACTGGCCACCTCGTTCGTGCGACTTGATGCCATTAGATTTTCTTTGGCGATATCCATGGGGATATGCAAAGCCACATGTCTACGCCGATAAACCCGAAACACTTGAGCACTTGGAAACCAACATTCGACGCGTGATTGCCGAAATACAGCCTAAAGTACTGCAAAGGGTGTGTGTCTAGATTACGCAAGGTACGCGCCAGTCGTGGGAGCGACATACCCGAAATCATATTTAAATGTAAATGCCAAACATTTATCTTCATTAATAAAAAATAATAATGTGTGTTCTCCGCCTCTAAAAAAATCTGATGTGGCCAGGCACATGACTTTATCATACAATATATATAATTAATAGTTTAGCTGCTTGAGAATTGATTTTATTGAGATAAATCGTAGGTATTGTCAAAGCATCAGCATTTGACACTACCTACACAACGTCATTAGAATAATAGTTATTTATGTGACAAGTACCGAAAGTACGGAATAGCGCGACGAGTGGTGATGCGGCGCGTCACCGAAGGCGGAGCGTCGCCGTAGCACGTGAGCGCGTCGCGCTATCTAGTTTTTGGCAGGAGAGACATCAACGTTTATTGTGTTGCTTTTTGAGAAACACGTATTTAAAATAAAATAAATTAAAAATGGTTATATTTCTGTATAGGAAATGTTAGGTTGGTACCACTTTGACGAAACGTCAAGTTTAAAAAGCAAATTCAAATTCTGACAGATTTATATTTGTTCATGACACTGTAGATGTTACATCCGTACCAACCTACTAAAATAAAACTACAGTCATCGCTATACTTTTCTACTCAATTTATCGTTTTTAGAATTAGATATAAAGACGGGTGATATTTCTTATCAACAAACAATCAAATTGGTGATCTTATTTCATTTGAAATTTGTATTTTGTAATTTGCCGCACTAGAGCGGTAACGCTCCATAGCGGTTCCACAACCTCTGATGAAATCAGCTGTTTTAGAGTGTGACAGCACAAAAAAAAATTTGTCAAAATCCTGGCTACTATGTAGTTTCATATCAATGCAGATGCGACCGATCTCGATCAAATAGAATTTGCTCTTGCAGCTAAACAATTAATTTTATCAAAAAATCTGATGTGGCCAGGCACATGACTTTATCATACAATATATAAAATTAATAGTTTAGCTGCATGAGAATCTATTTTTACTGAGATAAATCGTGTCTGCATTAAAATTAAACTAGTTAGTCAGGATTTGACAGATATTTTGATAGTCAATAGTATCAATCGAAGGTATTGTCCAAGCATCAGCATTTGACACTACCTACTGTCATCAGAATAATAGTTGTTTATCTCACAAGTGCAGAAAGTACGGAATAGCACAACAAGCGGTGATGCGGTGCGCCACCGATGGCGGAGCGTCGTCGTCGCATGTGAGCGAGTCGCGCTATGTAGTTTTCGGCAGGAGTGACATCAACGTTTTTTGTGTTGCTTTTTGAGAAATAAATTATTAAAAAAATATATAGAAAATGTTAGGTTGATACCACTTCTACGAAATGTCAAGTTTAAAAAGCTAATTCAAATTCTGACAGACTTATATTCGTTCATGATACTGTAGATGACGTTCCATAGCGGTTCTCCGAGTATGACCGCGTGGTGACAGCCAAAGACATTTCTGTGGTGACAGCACAAAAAAAAATATTTGTCAGGATCCTGGCTACTATGTAATTTCATATCAATGCAGATGCGACCGATCTCGATCAAATAGAATTTGCTCTTGCAGCTAAACTATTAATTTTACCAAAAAATTTCATAGGCATAAATTATTCAAAATTTCCTCTGCTTTAATTTATTATTTAACTATTTTGACGAAATTACAGAAATGGCGGCTCATCTGCAAAATCCTTGAAAAGGCTTAGAATAAATTACCAGTTCCTTTGGACCCTTTTGAACCAAAAGCGTTTCAGCTCTAAGTTTAGTCATAAAACTTCTAAATATGAACTTTCGTCCCGATGCTTTTAGTAGTTTCTCCGGAATCGTCGCCACAAAAATCGAGTACACACATACGCACACACACACACACACACACACACACACACACACACACACACACACACACACACACACACACACACACACACACACACACACACACACACACACACACACACACACACACACACACACACACACACACACACACACACACACACACACACATACACATACACACACACACAGACATTTTTTTGTACCTTGGTCAAAAATGTTCAGGGGACCCAAAAAGACCTATTTCCGCTAAAATCTCAATTTTTTTTTTCGGCATGGTTACAATACTTTAGCATACTGCGTATGATAAAGTAAAAATGTCATAGGCATAAATTATTCAAAATTTCGTTTACTTTAATTTATTATTTATCTATTTTGACGAAATTACAGAAATGACGAAAATCGTTGAAAAATGCTAAGAGTAAATAGCCAGTTCCTTTGGACCATTTTGAACCAAAAGCTTTTCAGCTCTAAGTTTGGTCATAAAACTACTAAATACGCACTTTCGGCCCGATACCTTTAGTAGTTTCTCCGGAATCGTCGTCACAAAAATCGTTTACACACGCACACACACACACACAGACATTTTTTTGTACCTTGATCAAAAATGTTCAGGGGACCCATAAAGACCTATTTCCGCTAAAATCTCATTTTTTTTTTCGGCATGATTACTTACTTATACTTTACATACTGCGTATGATAAAGTAAAAACAGCCTTTATATTGATATTACCCTCTCAGTACCCTCTCAGACACAGCTTACCCCAGAGAACTAAAAAGTTGTGTGATTCACTTGTTTTGTCCCATTTTGCCTACTGTGCTCCTCTATATCATTCTGCGATTGATGCAGTTGACATCAGACGTGTGCAGGGGGTACAGAATAGCGGTCTACGCTATGTGTATGGATCTGCAAGTACGATCGGGTAACTTACAAGTTAAAAGAAATCGGTTGGCTGAACATGTGTAATCGTAGAAAGTTGCAGTGCCTCGTATTCTATCATGGATTAATTTCTACGTGTAAGCCGCGGTATCTGTACAACAAGATTACATTCCGTAGTGATGTCCATAATCTGAACACCAGATTTCGTGGTCGTATGTCTCCACCATCGCACAGACTATCTTTATTTAACCGTTCTTTCAGTTACCAAATTGGCCATGTCTACAATGAAATTTCGGACACGTTGAAGCGTACGGCGCCGAGTGCCTTCAGGAAATAAAATTTTTGTTAACCTCTTTATGGGCCAATAAGTCTGATCGCTTTCGCTTTCCTTGCTGCGCGTGTGTGTGTGATGCAGCGTTTATGTATCTCTCACTATTTATTTGTTTATTTGCGTTGTGCATGTATTCTGTAATGTTAATGGTGTATATGTATTTGAGGAATCTTGATGGTTAGGTATGAGCAGACTCACAAAACCAATGTGAATGTCTGGACCTCACCTTTTCATGTAATAAGAATTGTATCTCTTTTATTTTGTAATTTTTAAACTCGCATGAATAAAGACGTTTATTATTATTATTATTAAGTGAATTTCATAATGCACTCAGTTGTCGAGAGATTATTGCCGAAAATACAGGCACAACATGGAAATTGATAATTCTATAATCGTATCAATCAAGCATCCGATATATCTTAATAACAACTTTATAAAGAAAGAAAGGGCTACAATATTATTTTAAAATTTACCGCATTAGCGAGAAACGATGTCAAAATATAGAAAAAGTCTGACGTGGTCAGGCACATGACTTCAAACTATACAGCAAAGTCAAAAGCTGATGTGCTGACAATTCTGTCAATAGAATCAAAATATCTGTCAAATCCCTGCTAACTAGTTTTAATGCAGTACGAGCGATGTCGATGAAACATAGAATTTGCTATTAATTTTACTATTAATTTTACCAACAAATGTCATAGATAGATAGATATTTATTTAGATCTAAAAAAAATAGTTACAGATTACGTCAAATTAACAAATATGCACAGAAAAAATCATAATTTGTTTAGTACTTCGTCCAGGGTGTAGTATGCCTTCTCTGTCAGAAATCACTTGAGGGACACCATTATTTTTGATCTTGGCTGGTTTGTGATCTCTTGGGGTAAGTTGTTGTAGAGCCTCGCTGTCACTGACATGTTTTCTGTCATTTTTAGGCGTGCAAAAGGGGTGACTATTTGGTCTTTAGCTCTGGTGTTGTGGTCATGTGTATCACTGCGTGAGGTGGTCTCCCGTTCACTCAGGACTCCTATGGAGCGTAGTATCACCTCCAAGGGCAGGGTGAGTATTCGGTACTTCCGGAAGATTGGTCGACATGGCTGAGTAGAAGGCTGCCCCTTCAATGGCTCTAACTGCTCTCTTTTGTTGGAAAAGTATTTTCTTTGCATCACTGGACATGCCCCATACTTGGATGCCCCATACTTGGATGCCCCATACTTCCTGCAAACGTTGCTGATGATAGGACAGTCGTCAGGTTTTGGGTGTGCGGTAACCATGTGAGTCTTGAGTCAACAGTGACTCCTAAGAATTTGGCTGTGTTGGTTTGCAGGTTCTCTCTTCTAGTTGCAAAAAAATGGACCATTGCGGTTTTGTCCACATTTAGTGACAGCATGTGATTATCAAACCATGTCGTTAGACTCTCCGTGCCATGTTCGATCTTTTCCACACCCACCAGTCTGTCTGCATTTGGTGAAGTATGTGGTATCGTCAGCGTATTGTATTATATTCCCTGTGCGGACATTGAGCGGGAGGTCGTTAACATAAAGGATAAAGAACAGTGGTCCTATCAGGGATCCCTGGGCAACACCTTGCTTTATCCCGCACATACTACTCCTCTTGTCACCACATTCTACTACTGCTGACGGTTGGAAAGATAGGACTCGATAACGCTCAGTGTTGTACCTCTTATACCATTGTTTCGCAGTTTTCCAAGCAGGATATCATGTGGGACACTATCAAAAGCTATTGAGAGGTCGTAAAATGCTGCTAGACCCTGGTCACCGTCCTCAAGCGCAGAATGGATCACATGGACAAGTTCCAGCAGAGCATTGACTGTTCACTTTCCATTCTGGAATCCGTGTTGGTGTGGATTTATGAGGTTGCGCTTTGTTACGAAGTTTGTGATACGCTCTGTCAATACCGAGTCAATTATTTTTCCGAACACTGGCAGGATTGTTATTGGTCGGTAGTTTGAGGACAAATCCCGGTCCCCCTTCTTAAACACTGGAATCACTTTTCCAAGTTTGAGGCGTTCTGGGAAAACACCTGCGCTGAAACATGTGTTGATGATATCTGCCATTGGCTCGCTTATTAAGTCAGATACTTCCCTGATAATCTTGACTGTTAGGTCATAAACATCTTTGCATTTCTTTGGTTTAAACTGCATGATATGACTTTGTACCTCTACTGCACAGATTGGAAAGAGGTACATAGTGAGTTCCTCTTTTGCCGGCTCATTAGTGGTGTTGCGTCGGGATGCGGGAGTTTTAGTCTGCTGTACTGCTGTTTGGAAGTACACGCTGAGTTCCTCACATTCTGGTAGTTGAGGCTGGGGTTTGTGTTGCTGCCCCAGTTCCGGCTTTATACAAGTCCACACTTTTGGTTTATTATCTGTTGTTCGTAAATGGTCATTTATTGTTGTCTTTCTTACTTTTGCACATTTTTGCACGTAGGTCTTTTTGTAGTTTGTGTAAGTGTTCCAGAGTTCAGGGTCTCTGTTCATTCAAAACGCATCATGCATCATGCTTAGGGTCTCTCGCATTTGGGTTATTATGGGGTCCCGGATTCTACTACGTGTTGGGGGAATACTTGTCCTTTTGGGGAAACAATCTTGAAAATGGGCCATGAAAATCGAGGAAAAACAGTTGAATTTTCTGTTTGAATCCCGGATACTCAGGACGTCCTGCCAATCTTCTGTGTGCAGTTGCTCCCGAAATTTTTGTATTCTGGCTGGAGTTTGGACTCTTCTTGTGGTGGGTTTTGGTGCGATTTTTTTGTTTGTTGGGATGATCAGCATGATTGGGTTGTGGTCTGATATATATATTTTATTGACTGATGCCCTGTAATTGGGTGTGGTCGTGAAGATGTTGTTAATGCAGGTTTCGGTTCTGTCACTTCTCCTAGTAGGAGAGTGAATCGTCTGTTGCAACTTGCAGACCAAAGTCAGCAAGGAGATGGACAACCTCCGCTGCTCGTGGGCATTTCGTGTTCGCAAAGTTCACACTAAAGTCCCCTGCCACGATTATCGTTGTTATCGGGTTGTAGCGTGTTGTAACGTATATCAAAACATCCTCTATAATAGTTAAGAATGCATTTAGGTCGGCTGCGGGTGCTCTATATACCGATATGAATACGGTTTTTTGCTTTCTATTATAATAGCATGCTGCTATTTCCCCTTGACAGTCTCTTGAAAGTCGTTCAATCTGCTCTATAGAGACTGCCTCGTGTTGGGTCCCTACATAGATACACGTCCCTCCATGGATATGATGTTGCCTGCAATATTTGCTGACCAGATGGAAATTGTTTATAGGATACAGGTGCAGGTTATGGTTGTTTAACCAGTGTTCGGTGACACATAGTACATCAATTCGTTCAACCTCAACAAATTGTTCTAGAGCTGCCGATTTATTTGTGATGCATTGGATGTTTATATGCATAACCCGTATAGGAGGTGGTTTGGAATTGCTTTTCTCCATTTCATCAATTGGTAAATTACTGGTATTGTTCTTGTTTGTGCGTTCTATATAGGTACAGACTATTCAACGCTCTACCGCTGGCTATCAGGGAGTTGCCACCTGGAGTCTACAAGAGGCAGGTCAAGAAGATTTTGGCTGAGGCTGTCCCTTACACTATTGAGGAATACTTTAATTTCATGGATGCTGTCTATTGACCCAGTTAAACCACACCTTATTATATATATTTTTTTGACTTAAACTGTATTACTTTTGAGTTTCAATAAACATTATTATTATTATAAAAAATCAACTGTTTTTTGTTGAAGGAACTCTTTATGCTTGTTGTCAAAACGTTTGATTCCAACACCCGACGGCCAGAAGTCTGGGTAGTACAACTCATCCTCCTTCTCGATGGGGGCCGTTTCCACAAATCGTTTGACGTGGTTTGTGTTTGATGAGAGTTCTTTTACCACTGTGGGAGATCCCTCAAATCCAGGTTTAGACTGTATGAACTTTTTTATATTATGTGTGATATTCCATACTTGGAAGTAAATTTCAATTTAAATAGAAGAAAAGAAACCTCTTATTGATTTGCAAGAATATTTATTTATATAGGAGACATGTTTCGGCAGTTACGCCATTATCGATCCTAAATTGTCTGAATCTCCCACACGACTGTTGAGAGAGTATACAGACCATACAGACTAGTAGACCAACTTTTGAAGGAACTCGTGTCGGGAAATGTATTGTTTGAACGCTGAAGAGAGTTGGAGTGGTAACAATTTTACAAAGAGCATAAGGAAAGTAGTGTTTCACAAGATGGCGGTCTTAAAACCAAATAACTTATGTCAGAATTTTTTGAAATGAGTTAGTGAGAACCCAAGTTTTTAAAGTTAAATAGATAAAGTTTTACATACAAATTATTTGGTCTTAAAATAGGTATTCTATGATACTTCACACAACCTACATTTCTAATGCAGTTTCTAAAGTTGGTACCATATTCTAGCTCCCTGCAGTTTCTAGACGGTGTGTTTCTGGACGCTATCAAAAGTTGATATACTATTTTTTATCACTCAATATACTAGAAGCGAACAAGCTACCAGTGCAAAAACCAAAGCTCAAACAATGAACATGGTAATTTTGACCGTAAGCTTGGCGTAAGCGCCACCCCTGTCCATATGTAACGGCGCTCCTGCATGGCTCCTCTACGCTTAAGCGCCTGGGGCCGTCGCCCCCTTCGCCCCCCCCCCCTCACTGCGGCGCTCTGTGACGCAACGTGGACACCCACATGAGAGATGCGTTAACACCACCATTAACATTGGAAGTGACATTACGATATCTCGCAACAGGAGATTCTTTCGCTTCATTGCAATATTTGTACCGTGTCCCAAAATGCACAATTTCAAATTTTATACCTGAAGTTTGCGAAGCCATTTATGATGCGTTAAAAGACTTTATTAAGGTAAACAGATACATAATAATAAACAGAAGATAGAAGTTCAACGTTTGTAATTTAGGTTAAGTAATGCTAACAAATACACAAATTTCTTAATTATTGTCGGCATACAATGAAGTATTTATTGCCTGTGAAAGCAGATCTGAGTATTCTTGCGGATGATTGAAACGTAAATTAAACCAGTGTAAGAATGGAGTTGGACTGAAGCATTATTTTCTTCTGAAACCAGATGTGACTGGTCCTCCTGACTATTATAAGCGTCATCGTAAGAATGGTTTGAGGCAGAGGAGGAAGGTCGTGATATTTGCTGGGAATGGTGGGTATATGATAACCGTCGTCGTACGTAAGATAACATTGTATGTACTCCATTGATTCCAAAGCGACTGAGTCATTGTCCTCTTCTCTCTTAGGTTTTTGCATCTAATTTCTTTGCGATTGCCTATAGCCCTTCTGTAGCCCTATAGGTGCTACTTATCCTTTTCCGAACTCTCTTTGGGGCTGCAAAGCTCGAAGTTAGTTTTTGTGCGATTGGTTTTCTGGTCACGAATGACTCATTCGGGGAAGACGGCAGTATCTCGATAGTTGCTGACTGAGTATTTTCTAGAGAATCATCCAGTTGAGATTGTAATTCAATATCCAAAAAATTAATAAAAACCCGATATCTTTAAAAATACTTACTAAAGTAATTTAAATTATTATTCAAGGATTTCCCACACGGTGGAATTTTCCAAATTGTGCTGGAGCTTTAGATGGAAAGCATGTTATATTACGAAGTCCTTTCCATTCAGGCTCAGAATTTTACAACTACAAGGGAACGTTCAGTATTATACTGCTTGCATTAGTTGATGACCAACACTGTTTTGAATATATACCTAGATGTGCGTGCAAACGGAAGAGTATCTGATGGAGGGGTATTTTCAAAAAGCAGTTTGAAGACTGCAATGGAAAATAATTTATTGAAGCTTCCCCCAAATACCATTTTTGTAGGTGACGATGCTTTTCCCCTTAAAAAATATTTACTAAAACCGTATTCACACCATGGTCCGCTAACAGAAAAAGAAAAAAAAAATAATTACCGGCTTTCTCGTGCTAGGCGTATAGTAGAAAACGCATTTGGATTGCTTGTTTCGCAGTTTCGTATACCTATTTGAAAAACCCATTGCGTTATCTCCAGAAAAAGCTAACATTCTTGTGAAAGCCACTTGTGCGTTACATAACTGGTTGCGTAAAACATCTGATGGATATATAACCCGAAACAGTGTAGACGTTGAAGATTTTGAAACTGGTGGACTAGTGGAAAGCAGCAGACCTCAGAAATAAGTTAACTGATTGGTTTATAGGTGACGGAGCTGTCCCTTGGCAAATGAAAATTATAAATAATCCATAGAATGTAAATAAACTTACAAATTGTCATGCCTGTGTTTCTCTTATTTGTATAACATGCTTCAATGTTTTGTCCGCTACCGCAAACCATGGCTCTTTTGGTTTGTATAATTCATCCGTACCTGCTCCGGAATGTCGGGTTTTCTTAATTTTCACAAATCCTAAAGCATACGCATTTCTAATAAAACATTTTTTTGCTTTCACTTCAGCAATTTCAAAGCCTTCAATGCCCATTAACTCGCAAAGTTTTTTATAAGCGTTTTCTCGACCATATTTATTTTTATAAGTACTAGGGATGCACCGGAGCGGGATTTGGCCGGATAGCCGAATACCGGAGCTTCGGCTTAAATTTTGGCCGAAGCACCGAAGCTTCGGCCGGAGCAGGAGCCGAAAAAAATACTGAAAATTACTATGTGCGCTTAGTTCATTCGATAATTCTATTGTCAAAACATCTTATTTATAACATTATATATAATGTACACCTTTTAGATTATGTAAGTATTTAGAATAACCTTTATTATTTTAAATGTTGAGTCGCCTCATATACCAGGTGCGGCAAAAGTCAGTTTACGCTGTCGGGTATTCGTGCATGCGCGTTTTTTTTTTAATTTTTGATGTTATATCTTTTCGGAAATAAATGTTTTTGCCATTATTTTTTTGCGTTTTTCTCTCATATGCAAATCGGTAAACTGACTCTTGCCGCACCCTGTATATTGAAGCAAAGTTTGGCGTATCAAAATTTATTTAAAAAAATAAATATAACGATATGCAACGCAAAAGTAAAAATAAACTGTAATTCCAAAGCCTTTTGGGTTGATTTGATAGTTTTAGCTAGTTTAAACTCATTGTAACGCTTACGTTAAAAGATTACTCATGGAACATGTCGATGCATTTATTCCTGTCCCTCCGCGAGATATTTGTTGGTCACATATCTTACACTTCACAAATTTATTGTCATGGCACAATACATAAAAGTTCCATATATCACTTGTTTTGTTATTGGTATTCTAACTTTTTACACTATTAAGAACGTACAATGCACCATGTAGTTGCTGTCAAATGAAGTAAAAACACTAAAAACTAAAAACCCTATGCTGTTTACCTGCTTGGGATACCGCGCGCAGCAAAAACGGCCCCGCCCCGACATGACGTAATGTTTTGCTTCGGCGCCGGCGGCCGGATACTAGAATTGCTCCGGCCGAGCCGGATCTTAAAATATGGGCCGGATCGGCCGGATACCGGAGCAAAACCGGAGCTCCGGTGCATCCCTAATAAGTACTACTATGTACATCCCATAAACACGGATAAGATTTATAGCCTTCAAGAAATTTGATTGTCAGTTCCGCCGACCACTTTTTTAGCCATAATAAACTATATAAAGTAGTATAAATACAAATTAGGACCTCAACCGAAACGAAAATCTAACTACAAGCTGGCGAGCCGATGTGCAAGCACTTGTTTACACACGAAATTTTGTTTTACTGCACGTGTTTGTCATCACTGGCGCCAGTGATTTCAGAAGGGTGCAGAGTTTCCGATCCATGCATATGTTATGGACCAAGTGATTAATAGGGCAATGTGAAAAATGCCCGGGCAATATGAAAAATGCCCAAAACAATCGGGCAAGATGATTAAAATAATTGAAATTATTACATCGCCCGGGCATTATTCACAATGCCCTGTATCTATTGGACAGGATGATTAAAACATGTATCTTTTTATTATTTTTTTATTTCAGGATTTTTACAATAATAAGATCAAGTTGTACTCCCGTAATATATTCAACATATATTACAAAATTACCAAAACTCATATTTTGTCTGAATAAATCTTCAGAAATATACAAAAGGTCACTATTCTCACTAACTACACTAACTATTCTCAAGTAATACGCGTATAAGTTAAAATAAAACTAAACGCATATCCTAAATAAATTTATACTTTATACTTATACTCTCAAGTCTCATGTAAGGTAATATATAATATATTATAAAACAAATTTTGTAACCCCGCCGAAAAAAAAATTGAGATTTTAGGTCTTTTTGGGTCCCCTAATTATTTTTACCAAGGTACAAAAAATGTTTGTGTGTGTGTGTGTGTGTGTGCCCGATTTTTGTAGCGACGATTCCTGAGAAACTACTAAAGGTATTCGGCAGAAATGAACTTTTCTTTGCATTGTTTCTTTGCATATCTGTTAGCTCAACTACAGTAGCTAGAATATTCCTCCATGCTTCCATCACTACGAGCTCGGTCAACATCCAGCACCCAAACTCTTACTGTACCACCTACTTTCGCAGCGTGAAATTTGGTACTTGAAGTACTAAGCAGTTTCTCGGCTTGTTTTTTAGATTATATAAAGCCATTGCTATAGTATTTTTTACAAATGTCGGCTTCTTTTCCAAAATCGGACTTTAATGGCGTAAGCTCGTCGCAAACGTTGTTTATGTTTCAGAATTTGTTTTCGGACGCGGATGCACAAAACCTATACTAATGTTATAGATGATAGACAAGATTGACACTTGGAATAAAGAATTTAGTAACCGAATTCGGAAAACAATTGTTTGTGGCAGCCTTTATAGCGATCGTGGTCGGTTTGAATTCGTCGTCGTTCTGCCGACATAGGTAGATTGTCTACTACTTACCCACCACAACACTGCTTGTGAAATTTTTATCAAAGTGCCCAACACAATTTAGCAGTATTTATAGTGCCCGGGCAATGTGATTATATATCATGCATTAATACAGATTTATTAAATTAAATATTCATAATGCCCGGGCATTATGAATACTGCCCGGATTAATCACTTGGTCCATAACACATACATGATTTCAACTTGCATGCCAGTTGATATTTACGCATGCAATTTAATTTTACTGGCGCGCCAGTTTCTATTGGCGCCACTAAATCCATGCGTGTCTAAACTCACCTGTTCAATATGCAGAAGTTATTATGATGTATTATTATAGAAAATTATAGAAAAAAATAGAAAAAAATTCGTTATGACATATTTTCCATTAATGTTTGCATCAATATCTACGAAAGTATTAATCTTAGCACAGATTAAGCAAGCTTAGCGTTTTTTCACCATATTAAAGAGAAAGGACGTGGGTACATGATAATCAAACAATTGGGGTTTCAGTACCGAGATATGTCTATATCTATTCAGTCAAAAGATACATAAGTTTGCTGATGACAGACAACGTGACAGAATAAATGTCGACAACTGAAACCCCGTTTTTAACCTTCTCCCAAACCTACATCTTATTTTTAAGTAATTCGTTGTTTATTATGTTCCCACGTTCTTTCATTTGTAGTACGGTGCACAATTTGTTCTGCTAAGCTTAATAATTTCGGAGATATTGAACATTTTATTACGATTTTTTAATCACTGTCTTTAATTAATGTGAATTACCGATGAGTAAAATCATCAAATACTGGGATCCTTATGTCGACGATATATTTTGCGTTTGGTATACTGACCCACTTTTGATTGATTAGTTTCTCAAACATATTGAAGATTTTCCTCTTTATTAATTTTCATCTCATAGGTACTTATGTATAATACCTATCTAGCTCAGCGTTTCCCAACAGGGATTCCGCGGAACCGTTGGGTTCCGCGAGATGTAGTCAGGGGTTCCGCGGAAAAACAGCAGTGATGGAGGCCGGTTCATGGGCATAATATCTACTGACTTCAAATGACAAGATTATCTGACCGCGGAGAAGTTAGCCATAAAAGATATCCATAACTTTTTTTTATCGAATTTTGTAATGAAACATATACCAAACGATAGAGCTGTTCAAGTAGTATATCCCATAGTTTTGCACCAAAAATTTATCGAAGGGTTTTCCCTAAAATTTGATTTAATTAAGAGACCGGTACCTAATAAGAGCGCCCGACGTTTATAAACACAATTGCAAATTACTCCGTCCACCGACATCACAGAGAATCGACGTCAGCCAATTCGTAAAGCACATGAAATAGCGCACCCGACGACGGTATTAACAGGATACTACCCTTAAGACATCCTACCCTAATGCGTCTATAAAATGAGAAATTGCTGTGCAATTCGCCAGGTGAATGCTATAAATATTTATAACTTTTACAATTGTTATTGCATAACTTTCTTTCATACATCAAATTGTAGGTAATTACAAGGGCTACCCACCCACGAACGCTCGGAGTTTTGCACCGTTGCCAACAACCCCTAAATGGCGATAGTACGCATATAGTAGCACCCATATAGTAAAAATTCGCCGGCAGCCAGAGATAATTGTTTATAACTTTTACAAATATTATTGCCTAACTTTCTTTCATACACCAAATTGTAGGTAAATATAAGGGCTAGCCACCCACGAACGCTCGGAGTTTTTCACCGTTGCCACCAACCCCTAAATGGCGATAGTACGTAACCACCCATATAGTAAAAATTCGCCGGCAGCCAGAGATCATTGTGTATAACTTTTACAAATATTATTGCATAACTTTCTTTCATACACCAAATTGTAGGTAAATATAAGGGCTAGCCACCCACGAACGCTCGGAGTTTTGCACCGTTGCCAACAACCCCTAAATGGCGATAGTACGTAACCACCCATTTAGTAAAAATTCGCCGGGCAGCCAGAGATAATTGTTTATAACTTTTAACATCTGTTAGCGTATCAGGGGTCTACTGCTATGTGGAAAAGTCAATTTGCGGGAAAACTATTAGGAGAATTAGGCGAAAATATGAAATGGCAATCGGGGAAAAACGATGAGAAATTGATTCATCGTTGTTACTTTCCATTTCGACCGAATTGATAATATGGGGGGGCTAATTTCACACAAGATTTCGGAAAAAATCATAATTTGTTTATGATGGGAAATAGGAAAAATCGGTTTGTGAAGCAAAAAGGGGCAACCGAAATGCTGTTAATTTCATGTATGCATTTGAATTTCTGAAAATTAAAAATTGATGGGTGGGGGCTGGGTCAGCGTGAATTTAGCCCCCCCCCCAGAAGAAAAATTAAATTTTCTCGAATACTATAAGGACGCAAACGAATTACTATTAAATGGCAATACAGGGCAAACGAGAGGCAAACGATGGTATTTTTTTCAAACATTTTCGTGACTATGGGGGGCTAACTTTACACGGCTGCCGGTGGGTCGTGTATCGTGACCCCCAATAAGTCGATCGGAGTTATTAAACGCCTGTGAGCGGGAGGAGGACAGCGGAAGCATGTTGGAAAATGCTGTATTAGACAATGGTCCAAAGCCAAAAAAGTTTGACTTCTGTAAAATCTGGCTAGTCAGATAATTTGCATGTGGTTGGCGTAAAATGCAAATTTGGCGTACAAAAAGTTGTGAACAACATATGAAAAATTATATACATTTATCTGTGGCTGTTGGCGAATTTTTACATAAGAGTGGTTACGTACTATTCCCATTTAGGGGTTGTTAGCAACGGTGCAAAACTCTGAGCGTTCGTGAGTGACTAGCCCTTGTAATTACCTACAATTTGATGTATGAAAGAAAGTTATGCAATAATATTTGCAACAGTTATAAACAATTATCTCTGGCTGCCGGCGAATTTTTACTATAAGGGTGGTTACGTACTATCGCCATTTAGGGGTTGTTGGCAACGGTGCAAACCTCCGAGCGTTCGTGGGTGGCTATCCCTTGTATTTACCTACAATTTGATGTATGAAAGAAAGTTATGTAATAATATTTGTAAAAGTTATACACAATTATCTCTGGCTGCCGGCGAATTTTTACTATGTGGGTGGTTATGTACTATCGCCGATTAGGGGTTGTTAGCAACGGTGCAAAACTCCGAGCGTTCGGGGGTGGCTAGCCATTATATTTACCTACAATTTGATGTATGAAAGAAACTTATGCAATAATATTTGTAAAAGTTATAAATAATTATCTCTGGCTGCCGGCGAATTTTTACTATATGGGTGGTTACGTACTATCGCCATTTAGGGGTTGTTGGCAACGGTGCAAAACTCCGAGCGTTCGGGGGTGGCTAGCCCGTGTATTTACCTATATTTTGATGTATGAAAGAAAGTTATGCAATAATATTTGTAAAAGTTATAAACAATTATCTTTGGCTACCGGCGAATTTTTACTATGTGGGTGGTTATGTACTATCGCCGATTAGGGGTTGTTAGCAACGGTGCAAAACTCCGAGCGTTCGGGGGTGGCTAGCCATTATATTTACCTACAATTTGATGTATGAAAGAAAGTTATGCAATAATATTTGTAAAAGTTATAAATAATTATCTCTAGCTGCCGGCGAATTTTTACTATATGGGTGGTTACGTACTATCGCCATTTAGGGGTTGTTGGCAAAGGTGCAAAACTCCGAGCGTTCGGGGGTGGCTAGCCCTTGTATTTACCTACAATTTGATGTATGAAAGAAAGTTATGCAATAATATTTGTATAAGTTATAAACAATTATCTCTGGCTGCCGGCGAATTTTTACTATATGGGTGGTTACGTACTATCGCCATTTAGGGGTTGTTGGCAACGGTGCAAAACTCCGAGCGTTCGTGGGTGGCTAGCCCTTGTATTTACCTATAATTTGATGTATGAAAGAAAGTTATGCAATAATATTTGTAAAAGTTATAAACAATTATCTCTGGCTACCGGCGAATTTTTACTATGTGGGTGGTTATGTACTATCGCCGATTAGGGGTTGTTAGCAACGGTGCAAAACTCCGAGCGTTCGTGGGTGGGTAGCCCTTGTAATTACCTACAATTTGATGTATGAAAGAAAGTTATGCAATAATATTTGTAAAAGTTATAAACAATTATCTCTGGCTGCCGGCGAATTTTTACTATATGGGTGGTTACGTACTATCGCCATTTAGGGGTTGTTGGCAACGGTTCAAAACTCCGAGCGTTCGGGGGTGGCTAGCCCGTGTATTTACCTATATTTTGATGTATGAAAGAAAGTTATGCAATAATATTTGTAAAAGTTATAAACAATTATCTTTGGCTACCGGCGAATTTTTACTATGTGGGTGGTTATGTACTATCGCCGATTAGGGGTTGTTAGCAACGGTGCAAAACTCCGAGCGTTCGGGGGTGGCTAGCCATTATATTTACCTACAATTTGATGTATGAAAGAAAGTTATGCAATAATATTTGTAAAAGTTATAAATAATTATCTCTAGCTGCCGGCGAATTTTTACTATATGGGTGGTTACGTACTATCGCCATTTAGGGGTTGTTGGCAAAGGTGCAAAACTCCGAGCGTTCGGGGGTGGCTAGCCCTTGTATTTACCTACAATTTGATGTATGAAAGAAAGTTATGCAATAATATTTGTATAAGTTATAAACAATTATCTCTGGCTGCCGGCGAATTTTTACTATATGGGTGGTTACGTACTATCGCCATTTAGGGGTTGTTGGCAACGGTGCAAAACTCCGAGCGTTCGTGGGTGGCTAGCCCTTGTATTTACCTATAATTTGATGTATGAAAGAAAGTTATGCAATAATATTTGTAAAAGTTATAAACAATTATCTCTGGCTACCGGCGAATTTTTACTATGTGGGTGGTTATGTACTATCGCCGATTAGGGGTTGTTAGCAACGGTGCAAAACTCCGAGCGTTCGTGGGTGGGTAGCCCTTGTAATTACCTACAATTTGATGTATGAAAGAAAGTTATGCAATAATATTTGTAAAAGTTATAAACAATTATCTCTGGCTGCCGGCGAATTTTTACTATATGGGTGGTTACGTACTATCGCCATTTAGGGGTTGTTGGCAACGGTGCAAAACTCCGAGCGTTCGTGGGTGGGTGGCCCTTGTAATTACCTACAATTTGATGTATGAAAGAAAGTTATGCAATAACAATTGTAAAAGTTATAAATATTTATAGCATTCACCTGGCGAATTGCGCAGCAATTTCTCATTTTACAGACGCATTAGGGTAGGATGTCTTAAGGGTAGTATCCTGTTAATACCGTCGTCGGATGCACTATTTCATGTGCTTTACGAATTGGTTGACGTCGACTCTCTGTGATGTCGGTGGACGGAGTAATTTGCAATTGTGTATATAAACGTCGGGCGCTCTTATTAGGTACCGGTCTCTTAATTAAATCAAATTTTAGGCAAAACCCTTCGATAAATTTTTGGTGCAAAACTATGGGATATACTATTTGAACAGCTCTATCGTTTGGTATTAGTTTCATTAAAAAATTCGATAAAAAAAAGTTATGGATATCTTTTATGGCTAACTTCTCCGAGGTGATTATCTGTTACATAAAAACAACATAATCTTTAGAAAAACTCCTGGCAAAATTATTCGTCAAAATCTAACAAAGTTGCCTTCAGTAGTTTCCCCTATCCAAATATGTGACAAAATGAACCAACAATTTGAATTTGCTACTCATAATGGACTTTAGGAGAAGATCAGAATTGTGGGTTGTAAATTTCAATGTGGTCTTACATGCTAGATAAGATTACTAATCTATTGCCAGACAAGTTCTGATCTTCTGCGACAGAAATTGTGGCGGTGCTATTCATAGGAAATCAATAAATGTACAGAGTGATTTGCAATTCTAGACAAAACTTTATATGACTAATTCACTATAATGTTATAATTTAAAAAATGCTTTGTTTCCGAACAACCGCACTGGAAACTGTAGTGAAATTCTAAATTCCGTGAAGGAATTTAATTTAGAAAAATAATTAAATTAAATAGAAGTAAATACACGTAAAAGTTAGACAACGCAAAAAATTTGAACTTACATTGTCTTACTTCAAATTTTGTGCTTTAACATGAAATTTTCGCCTGGGGATATAATTATTTTGTATTAGTGAAGTTTTCAACATTGCCTATGTATGAGCAAGTATTTACTTATTTAGCAAATTTCAAGAAAAAATAACAATGATGTGCTGTGTAATTTTTATAGTAAATGTACTATTCTATTATATATTCTATATATATTCTATAAATGAAATTCGGGTGTATACATATTTACTTGAGTTAGTTGAGTTTATTCACAAACTTTATTTTCAGAACGTAAATGGCAATCTAAGTAAAATGTATTTTTATTATTTATTTTCCAATGTCTTAAAAAAGACAGTCGTTTGGAATACATAAACCCGAAGTTGAATGCGCATACTGGAAAGCGCTGTACCTTTTAAAGGAAATGAAAAGAACAAATCGAAAACACAAATCTGCAAGTTACAGAAAATGAATGTAATAAACTACAACAAAATATGCTGTAAAAGAAAAATCAACAGTTATAATGCTGTACCTATTTTCTTTACAGAACTCACATTTCCACATACATATTCCCGTTAAATTACAGCATTGTCGCCGTAATTTTACAGAATATTTGTGAAATTATACTGTAAAAGTGCGCTATCTCACTGTATAAATAAAATTGCAAAATTGCTTTACAATTATTTCTCTGTGTATTTTTTCCTCGGAATGATATCGAGAAGGAGTGAACGATACTGTCTAATTTTTTTTGGGGGTCCACCGGGTTCCAGCCCAATTTCAACGATTCCACAAGAGTAAAAATGGTGAAAAACGCTGATCTAGCTATATTAATTGAACCTAAATTGCTCATAAATCTTGGTACCTAAAATTTTAGTCAATAATTTATAACTACAATTAAGGTCTATAAACAAGTAAGGTCTATATTAGGAGACTTCCATTGTATTCTCTTTAGGAATCAAAACAGTAACACCTTCCGTCAGCCACGACGGTATCAGTTCCGGATTATTAAGCACATTATTAAAACATTTGACCAAACTTTCATACAATATGGTTAACCTTTTGAGCCAAAAAATAGAAATTTTATCAGGTCCAGAAGCTTTCCAAAGTGCTAAACTTTTGCAAGCATTTAAGATGTCATCTATGGAGAGAAGTACATTTTCCATTGCTGGATAATGGTTATTCCGCCTCTCCTCGCGCTTAATCAATTCTCTTTTAGAATTATACTTGTTAGATTGCCCCCAAATGCCTGTCCAAAAATTGGTAACATCCTGCTAGTTCTGGGTTTTCCAAAACATTTGGAAAAATCAAAGATCGATACTTTTGGGAAGGAATGTACACGCAAGTAGATGTATATCATGTATATCTTGACAACAGCGAAAAAGACCAATACGAGCTCCATCAGAACACATTTGAGGAAAACCATTTGAGATGATCGGGATGGACCCTTTAGACCCTTTTCCAAAATCAGAGGACGGAAATATATTTATTATAGCAGCAGTGGACCATGCGACAAAATGTACAGAAGCAAAAGCAATACCCTCAGGAAAGGCTGTAGAAGTGGCCAAGTTTTTGATGGAAAACATTGTAAGTCGACATGGATGAACAAGGAAAATCTTGACCGTTCGAGGTAAATGTTTTACAGCGAAAGTTATTTCTTAATTGATAAATGCCATAGGAAGTTATCCCGTGGTAACAACATCATACCACCTACCACCCACAAACTAAATGGACTTACAGAACATTTCAACGGAACGATAGCAAATATGTTATCTATGTCTACAGCAACCAATCAGAAAGATTGGAGCAGCTATGTTTCGTTAGTGACCTTCGCATATAATACCGCAATACAGGAGACAACAAAAGAATCACCGTTTCTTCTTATTTACAAACAACAGACAGTTTTACCCGCAGACGTCGCGTTAAACGTCAATGATAATCCACAGGATCAATTAGTAGAGGAGTATCTCAGAAACATTAGGGAAATAAGGGAAAACGCTATGGAACGTGTATATAATCAACAAATTAGACAAAAGAATATTGACGATAAGAGGAGAAAACAAGTAAGGTTTAATGTAGGTGATCAAGTATTGATCTACAGGGTGTCTCAACAGTGCGATCTCTAAAGATTGTTCCTCTGTGTATGAAGATATTTTAAAACTGATTACACTCCTATGTACAGAACTCCGAGGCGCACATTTTAAAATTATTAGCGTGTATATAGGGTGTTCCATAAGGTAGTACCAACCCAAACTTTTTAAATGGAACAAGCTATATTTCGGCAATTTTGAATACAATACAATTTTGAATACCTCGCAAAATTTTACGACAATGAAAAATAAGCAAGAAAAAATACTATACATGTTCTCTCTTCCTCGGTTTAGTTTTGACGCAACACCTGAAGATGATTCTATTTACATAAAGAATCGAAATCGATAGTGTAACAGATTAATTATAATATTGACATTAAAGTACTGTTAAGAAATACAATACCTTTTTCTTGCTTATTGTATCTAGTCAATAATCGAGAAATTTATTGCACTCAATGAAAAATAACTTTACGTACCCTAAACTTTATACTTTTCGATTTATTGGCATTTTTATGGAAAAACAGCAGTCTAAGGAAAGCAGTATATCTCAGTACCTGTTTTTAACTTTATTGCGCACTCTTTGATTATGATTAAGTAAGAAGCGTTCTATTAGCGTGATTACCTACCGTAACCAAATTGTGTACAGAGTGGTCATAATCTGCAACAAAATATAGCAAACCGTTTTTCCTAAGAATTTTTTTTTAAATTTAGTAATTTTTTTAGATTCTACATATCGTTTTGCACAAAAAATACTAGTACACACTGGTGCTAAAATAAACCATTGCAGAGACAACTAGTCTTATTCATAAAAAAATCGGGTTTTCTATCAATTAGTTCTTCTACACCTACATTAACTATTAAATCGGCGAAGTATTTACCTAAAGTACTGTTTTCTCGAATGATTTCATATTTTTAAACATATTAGCATAATTGCAATTTAATATTATAATTTGAAATAGAATTTTACTTATACCCTGTAGGCTATGAAAAACTGTGCTGAACAAGTTACTAAGGTATCGGTCAGTGGTGGTGATATTGTTATGGCTGTTAAGTTAGATTTGCATAATTTTGGGAAATATGGCGAACTGTTCCCACGAGGAACTAACACACATGGTGTGGGTTTTTTGGCGAATGCAACAAATATGCTTTATTGGCAAGTAGAGTTGACAGATACCACTGACATATACATTAACAACTTCTTTAGCACAGCTTTCACAGCCTACAAGGTATAACTAAAATTCTATTACAAATTATAATATTAAATTGCAGATGTGATAAAACGTTATAAAATGTGTACTTTATTAAAAAAAAGATGAAAATATGCGAGAAATGAGCACTTTAGGTAAATACTTAACTGGTTTAATTGTTAATGTAGGTGTAGAAACACTTATTGATAGAAAAATCTATTTTTTATTAAGAAAAATCAGCAATGGTTTATTTTAGCGCTAGTGTGTACCAGTACTTTTTTGTGGGAAGCGATGCGTAGAATAAAAAAAAAAAAAGAATTAGCTACAGGGTGTTCCATTTAAAAAAAATTACTTTCTTAGGAAAAGCTGTTTGCTTTATTTTGCTGCAGATTATGACCGTCCTGTACACGCTTCTTACTTAATCATAATCTAAGCATGCGAAATAAAATTAAAAACATTTATTGAGATATGCAGTTTTTTTTTAGACTACTGTTTTTCGATAAAAATGCCAATAAATCAATAAGTATAAAGTTTAGTGTAGGTAATTTATGTTTCATAGACGTAAAATTTAGCGAAATTGTGCCGAAATTGCTTGGGTTGGTACTACCTTATGGAACAGACTGTGTACACACTAATAATATTAGAATGTGCGCCTCGGCGTTCTGTACATATGAGTGAAATCAGTTTCAAAATATCTCCATTAACAGAGGCACAATCTTCCGAGATCGCACTGTTGAGACACCTCTATACACTCGATCGACAAGTAGGTAAATCGGAAAAATTATATCTTCGATGGCACGCGTCATATACAGTTATTAGAAGAATTAATTAATGCGACGGTGACTAGATGTCCCGCATTTTCACATTTTGTCCCGCGTCCCGAGGTGTTTTAAAACTGCGTACTTTGAAGGAAGATTTCGATAAGCGTTCGATAAAAAGCAGTAACAATATTTTTATTATTGTAGTTAAAACGCTTTCCATACAAAGTTACTTATCAAAGGCACTTACATACCAGAATAAGTTATAATAATAATAATAATAATAATAATAATAATAAATTAATATTATTAATAATAAAATGTTAATATTGCTTACTTTGTCAATATCCAATACTCTCTGCGAATGACTATAAACTTTACGTTCCATTTGTACGTGGCGATCATTTGGTTGACAAGCCAGGCGTAGCAATCTTTAATTTATCGTTATAATTTGTACTATTTAGCAATTTAGGTTTTAATAATTCACGTTAATAATTTAAAAAATAATAATATCGTTGTTCTTTTGCAATTTGCGCAATGTTTTTTCTTATCTCGCGAAAACACAGCCGACTCCGTTTTCATTTCACTGCTTTGCTTTGATAGTGTTTATGAAATAAGTAGCAGTCAGAGGTAAATAAAATTCTCAGTCTTGCTAGCATAATTTTTCTGCCAGCCTTATTTATATATTAAGTTGAAGAAAGTCTACGGCTGTAATTTTATACCAATGAACAAAGAATTTATTGACTTATTTTTATTGTTATCCTGTCATAGATTAAAACCAAATTAATATGGAATCGGACAAAAGGATTTGGTGTGTTTTAGGATTTGAGTTTTTTTTTTTAATTAAACGAGTTATCAAACATTTGATATACCTATTGATGTTTTTAGGGACTTAATACAGCAAGACTGTGGCCGAGTGGTAGCGCGCTTGGCTCTCAGTCTGGGGGACATGAGTTCGAATCTCACGTCCAGCTTTCAGAGTATACCTATACTCTGAAAGCTGGACGTGAGCAAAAATCTTTTTCTGTGGTTCTCCTTTACTCCACGGCGAATGCTGAAAGCCAAACAACTTAAGATGTGCTACAGACGCGGGCCATAATAATGATAATTCAGGCCTGCCGATACCCCCGTAGTGGCGAAAGCTGTTGGGGGGTGTTAAGGCGTGGATTATTATTATTATAAAAACAGTTAAACATTTAAAAAGATAGGCCTTCCGCAAGAGACCTAACATTTACAATTTTGTTCAAAAAAATACAAATATTTATCCGATTAAAATAAATATAGAACGAAGAATGTCTAGAATTTTTGGAGTAAAATTATTAGATATGTTTAGATCAGTTTCACATTACCCTAAAATTATATCTGTGGATCTAACTCAACTCAAAGTCATATCGATAAAATAAATATTTTTGAAAAACCGAGAATGCATCGATTTTAGACTTTTACTAGAACGCAAGAGTAGTATGATAAGTTGGCTACTGCCTCCACCACCCCACCACCCAATCAATTAAAAGTGGCGTCCCACCACCCAATTACCGCTAATTGGCTACTATGGGTAAGGTGACCCGAATTTTATTGTTGTTGAAAAGCGCGATATAATCGGGGGGGGGGGGTTACTAATTAAAACGAAATACTTGCGAGTAGTATGGTAAGGTGGCTACTGCCTCCACCACCACACCACCCAATCAATTAAGAGTGGCGTCCCACCACCCAATTACCGCTAATTGGCTATACCACCGAATCAATTAAGAGTGGGGTTCTACTACCATCTCCACCACTCAATTGGCTAATTAGAGCGGTAATTAATCAAATAGAGGGCAATTACACCACCCAACCAATTAATAATACAATTACATCAATTAAACCCCCACATCACTGAGTGCTCGGTGTGATTTGGGTTCTGAATACACTCAGTGCCACCAAATTATTCAATTAAGAGTACAATTACACGTGGTACTTAATCAATTAGAGTGCAATTACACCACCCAACCAATTAAGAGTATAATTACGCCAATTAAGCCCCCACATCACTAAGTGCTCGGTGCGATTTGGATTCTCAATTATGAACACAACAGGGGTGAGGGGTGACCATAGATACATCAACTCTATTACAGGTAGGCGACCGGTCGCTCTAGACACATTACAGGGGATGAGGGGTGATACAGGTAGGCGGCCGGTGGCTCTGGACACATTACAGGGGGTGAGGGGGTGACATACTACTACGGAGGGTGTATTTATACAATACCTTTTTTATTTCATGTTGTTTGTCTTTCTCTATCTTATAGCTTTTAGTTTACCGACACACATTCCATCTCTCATTGGGGTTATTACACTTCACAAACACATTGCAATAGGACGGAATAAAACACGAATAATTTACATACAAAAATCATTTATTAAATTGTTATCATTACATAGTATCAGTACATAATACCATTACATAATTATAAACTAGTTCACATCTTTCCTTTTTTTTCCTCAGACTTTCATTATAATTTAGCTGATTTGATTATCTAACTTGACGTACTACACTATTTATCGGTGTGTATTCAATAATAGAATCATGAACGATAATACAATACGCTTTAGTATTATTGGGGAATACATTAGAACTTTGAAATTCCACACTAATGTCACACGTCGATGATAGTCTATAATCATGACATACACCTGCATACACTAAACAGAAAACTTAATGGAATCCGTAGATACTATGTTATTATAAACTAGTTCACATCTTTCCTCAGACTTTCATTATAATTTAGCTGATTCGATAAACCATTTTATCTACGACTCACATATAATAAATTCATTGCATACGTATCTATGACCATGTAATCCCCATCATTATACGCGCCAATGATTATAATGACACTAGCGTTGTATAATAATGACAGTTCGTTCAAATAATGACCTCATTATTTGAACGAACTGTCATCTTTATACAGCGATAGTGTCAAAGTCTGTCAAAACCTATGTGGATGACAGTTATGTGACAGTTCGCCTCGCTATGATTGACAAATACAATTAAAATATTTTGCATAAAATGGAATTTATGGGTCGTAGATAAAACGTCGTATTTGACTCGCACATAACGGATATAAATCGATCGCATGATTACACGCTCGCCTACGGCTCGCGTGTAAACTTCATTGTTCTATCGTATTTTTTGTTTATGTAATTAGGTAGTACATCTTTCGTCAGTATTTCATTATAATTTAGCTGACTCGATAATCCATTTTATTCTAGTTTGTTCTATAGTATCTTTTCTGTATACGTAATTGGGTAGGGGTGGTTGTGGGATACATATATTCAGGTAACCTTTAGAAATTGTTATCCTCACTATTGGTTGAATGGATTAGAATGTTGGACAGATGTCTATGTATTTATGGGGTTACATCATGAGATTAGCATCTACCATTCATTAGTTCAAATCACTCGTGAGGTAATTTTTTGTTTAATGTTTTTGTAAGTCAGTCCGCGTGGTATGAGATGCTAAAGGTGCTGGGTAAGTACAATCACCACTAATTCTATCAACCACTAATAAAAGATTAAAACATAGTCAATGTACATAACTGTATCAGCAATTATAATGGAAGACTCATCATCACATAATTATAGTGTATCTTACAGTTGTTCATGGCACACACAGCACTAACTGGTCTACATGTGTGAAACTTACATGGCGAATTCATCTCAATTATAGGTTTGGTGGGATACCCTATTTCGATCATCTCCAAATTTATAATGTGCGGATGTGTCCTCCAATAAGCCGTCTCTCTCAATAGTACATCATATTTATCACCACCCTTCACATAAATGCGATCCACTCCATCCACATATAATTCCAATACATTCGATAGTTTATCCAAACCTATGAAGCCTGCCGTGTAGTCGATGCTATGGTGATGAGCTTCCAGATATCGAGTAGTTTTCTTATTATCACTATTTAGATCGTCGTGGTTGATGGTAGAAAGAGGTGATTTGACATATCTTCCATCGTAGATGCACAACTCCATCACCATGAAGACACCTGACCCCACTCGGAAACCCTGAATATCAACTACCGCAATTTTCATTTTAATCGTATTATTCTTTGGGTGATGTTAACTGTATCCTAGACAATTCCACTATAATTATTTGAATATATAGCTAATATGTATCCCCACCTCCAAACCCCACCCAGTCAAACAAAGTCGTTGATGATAGGATCTTTATTATACCATACTTTGCATATACTACTATTACAACAGTGATCAGACATAAAAACCAACGATTGTGTCACTCATCCTGACAATTTGTGTCAGTCAACCTGACAATTTGCGTCAGTCAAGCCGTCAATCGTGTTAACCGACCGGACAAAGAATACGAGAAGTGGTATCTACTTATTATTGAAGCATGAATCTCATCTTCAATGGAAAAACTACATTCTGGGGATTATCGTAAAAATGACAACCGACAACAATGTGGAGATATATCACAAAGTACTGAAATGCTAGTTTTAACCAACAATATTCGAGAGTGTAAAGGCAACTACAAGAACGAAATGAATTAGCTACCGGTAAAGATGCTGTATATGACACTGTGCTTGAAATTGTATGCATTCTTATGAGATTTTGTTTCATAGAGGCCCAATACTGCAAAATAGCATTGTTTCTTATGTAAAACACACACAAATCCTTTCAATATATAAGATCTTTGTGTGCAGAGCATTATATTTTTATAGACAGTTCTCAAGTACTTTTTAGGGTTCTCTTTAAGGTTTTTACCGCTTCTAACGTATCCATATGACTTCTGCCAGTAGGTACCAAACAATCGACTCTCATTTGACTTACAGCAGTGACCTAACATAAAAACCAACGATTGCATCAGTCGACCTGATAATTTGTGTCAGTCAATCCATTAATTGTGTCAGTCGACCTGACAATTTGTGTCAGTCAACCCGTCAATCGTGTCAACCGACCGGATAAAGAATACGATAAGTGGTATCTTTTTATTATAGACGTATGGGTTTAATCTTCCATGGGAGAGCTACATTCTGGAATCATCGTAAAATTTGCAATCGGCAACAATTTGGAGATATATCAGAAAGAAATGATGTGGTAGTATTAACCAACAATATTCGACAGTGTAAAAGGCAATTACGAGAAAGAAATGAATTAGCTACCGATGAAGATGTTGTAGATGCGAGTGATAGTAAGAGGGAATCCAAGGTACATATTTTGGAGAAAATGGAAAGAAGAAGATACTGCGTTTCGTGTTATAATTTTCATTCTAATGAGTTGGCGAGAAAACGAGCGAGAAATGCAACAATAAAAATTAAAACCATATGCAATACTTGTAATAAACATTTTTGTAGCAAATGCTTCGAGAGAAAACATGTATTTCTAAAGTATGTTGCATAATATGTATTATTAATAAAATAAATAAATAAATTTCATCACATTCTTACTCCATCAACCTGTCATTGAATTATATACAGAAAATTATAAATACAGCACACCATGTAAATGACAGTTTTCTGTACCTCACGCTCATGTGTGTGGCATCAATCAGGTTTTTAATCTGTTGGAATCAGTCAACCTATCATACACCTATCAGTCCCACCGTCCGTAACTCCAAATCAAATATAAATTGATTATTATTTATAAGTATTTTTAGTATCAATCAGTATTCGCTAGTATGAGGGTCGTCAGTCACCTATCACTATCACTACCGCTAATTAACTTCGACGCAGTCTGCTCGAATGATGAAGTGTCTACACAGCAGCGCCATGGTGAACTTCTTCCAAACAGTATTAGGGCGATTATATGTGGTCCTTCAGGTTGTGGAAAAACGAACCTTCTACTTAGTTTACTATTTGAGAAAAATGGTTTACACTTTGAGAATATCTACATTTTCTCCAGGACATTATTCCAACCAAAATATAAAATATAAAATATAAAATTTTTAAATAATATAGTCAAGGAGATACCAGAAGTTCAAATTTTTAATTACAGCAATAATGACGATATTGTGGATCCTCAAGATGCCAAAAACAACTCCGTATTCATTTTCGATGATATAGCCTGCGATAGACAAGATAAAATACGATCATATTTCTGTATGGGTCGTCATAAACTTGTCGATAGCTTCTATTTAACACAGACTTACACACGAATACCTAAACACCCATTGCGTGATAATTCAAACGTCATTGTTTTATTCGCTCAGGACTCACTTAATTTAAAGCATGTGTTTGAGGAGCACGTATCAGCAGACATGAATTTTCATAGGTTCGGAGAAACTTGTCTACAATGTTGGAGATGTGCATTAGTAATAATGAAGGATTTTAAAATTGAAGATGGGCGATATAGAATGGGGTTTGATCAGTATATATTAGACATACAATAGAAAATAGTGACAGTGTGAATCGACTATCGAGTGAAATAGAACTACAAACAGTGCGTCGCAGTGTTGAATTGGATAATTGGTTTTAAATCTTAGTATCTTCAATTTTAATATACAATGGAGAGGAGGAAGCAGTTGCGCAGTAGTAAACATGGTGATACACCTCGGGGTGGAGATGATATTAAGAGACAAATCACTGAGATCGCAAATGTTGTCAGAAAAAAATATTTAGCTTTAAAGTTGGGACGCAAACGTGATGATGAAACAATTGAACGTGTCGCAAAACCTATAACTGAGACATTAAAAGGTATTTCCACCGCAGCGATGAATTTACTACAGAAGAATATTACAGCCGGAGCAAATGCTGTAAAGCTTGAGAACCGTGAGCCCATGGAAATATCATCACTGCCCACACAAATTAGCGGATACTTCTCTACCGGTCTAGATAAGCACTTAGATAAAAGTTTTGGTGCTCAATACAATTATGAATGTGGTAATTGGACATTAGGATCAAAAAGCATCGATTTTTCAAATGATAAAATAATTGTAGATAATGGAACTACAATTGATGGAAGTAGGGGGTTATATGAATTAATATTTCTAAAATCACCAGTAGATTATTCACGTAGGGATTTGCAGAAATATCATGAAATACTCAATTTAACGAATGTACATAAACATCAGTTTGATTTAAATGCGCGAACTAAGGCGAATAGATCGTATAAATATACACAAATCATAAAACCGCTATTGGAAAACTCACTTGATTTAGATACATCCATCACATGGGAGCCGAAGTTTGGGGGTGATCTCCAAATGAAAGTCGATGATCGAAAAATGCAGTATATATACTGGGATAATATTAATGAGTTGGAAGATCGTCTAAGACTGCTGACTGCTTCACAAGCTGCTGGAAACAATTCCCACAACAACGAAATTGTATCAATCGTGGAGGAGCTGCGAGAAGCAGAAATCATTTTTTAAGATGGGTGTAGACAAATTCGGTAGATCTCACGGTAGAGTCAAGAATCGTACACACATACAACGAGCGCAGACATTCACCCTAACACAAGATGGAAATTATGATATCCGGAAGCGCAAATTGTGTAACATTGGAACACCAACCAAAGATGGTCACGGTGCACACACACAATATGTCGAAAGCAGAATTCAAGAATCTATTAATATTATGAAACGTGAGATGATGCCGCTAATTCACGAACCAATTTCGGATAAGATGAAAATTTTGCATACTGATATACGACATTATATACTAGTGAAATCGCTTCCATTAATGAGAATATTACCACAACAAAATCACACATTGATTCTTTTATGCGTATTACTACCAATGACATCAGATCGGGGGTTCTAAAGTGGATGTATTAGAAGTAAAACAGAATGAAATATCAGAGAGAAATACGAGAATGACTGTTATGAGGAATAGTACTACAGACGGGGAGAGGAATTTACGATCGTTTGAACAACTCGCCAGAGAAGAAATCGCGAGTGTCGTAGAGCGTTTAATAGTTCCTCTTCTTCGAGCACAAGTCAACCACCAGTACAAAATTTGAGTCCACATCGTAAACATCATAAGATGAAAAAGTTTAGTAATGCAAAGGAGGCTATTGTGAATGAATTGCATAAACCGGCTCGCAAGAAGTTTCCGAGGCGGAGGACCATTCTACATGGTATAGATGATCTTTGGCAGGCCGATTTAATTGAGCTCATCACATATTCTCGCTTCAATAGAGGGTTTAAATATATTCTAATTGTAATTGATTGTTTTTCTAAATTCGTATGGATGGAGCCGATAAAGAATAAGTCATCGGGTGAAGTGTCACGAGCCATGGGTACAATATTGATGAATTCACATCCCCGTATTCCAAAGAACCTACAAACCGATAGTGGGCGTGAATTCTACAATAGCCAGTTTAACTCATTAATGAGAAAGTATTTTCAACATTCAGCGTAATGAAGACTGCCGTTGAACGCTCAATTAGAACTATAAAGCTGAATTTATTCCAATTATTTAGTCTATATGGAAACTATAAATGGTATCACCTACTACAAACCATCACAGTGAAGTACAATAATACAAAGTATACAACCATAGGGATGAAGCCGATAGATGTTGACTCAAAACAGATTGAGTATGAACTTCTTCGTACCGTTTACAGTCACATTAAGGTCGCTGGTAGGGGTAAATTGAAAGTTGGTGATGTGGTTCGCATAAGTAAATTTAAGCATGTTTTCACCAAGGGATATTTGCCGAGTTGGACAACTGCATTATTTAAGATTGTAAGAATTAAGATAACAGATCCGGTTACATATATGTTGGATGATATGTATGGTCAACCAATAAAGGGAGGGTTCTATGAGCATGAATTGATGAAAACGAACTAACCCGATACGTATCTTGTGGAGAAGGTTTTAAAAATGAGGGGTGATAGAGTATTCGTAAAATGGTTGGGTTTCGATAGCACTCATAACAGTTGGATACCGAAAGCAAACATAATCTAATAGTGTGGTGTGATAGTCATTAGAGGAAAAAAACACTGACACATAGAAATCATGAACTCTAACGCATGTGACATCGTCATATCACATTTCACACATGAAAAGATGTTGAATGAGTTTAGTAATGACACACCTCATCAGGATACCCACTACGATGGACCGCCACCATCACGCAAAAATTGTTTACAATGTGAAATTTAGAAATGTAATGTAGATACTATATTATTAATTACATGAATTGAATGTATTATGTGAATTGTGTGTGTCTGTATATTATTTGATCCCTAACCCTATTATTAATATTGCCAAGATGGCGGCCGATGTTGAGGTTACTTATAAATGTTGCAAAAATAAAGTACTTAAAACAATTGTTTGCATTGAGTGCGGCGAAGCATATCATACTGGATGTCAGGATAGAGCATGGAAGGATGCAAAAATCTTAACTGGCGCTAGAATTGAGTGCTGCAAGTATCAATCAACAGAGAAAAATGACAACCACATGGTAGAGAAAATTGAAGAACTATATCGAAAACTAGTAGAGGCAAAGAATGCTGAAATTGAAGCTAAAAATGAAGCTATAAAAGCAAAAGACCAACTCATCAGTGAATTGTTTTCTAAAATTGCCACCCAAAAAGGGAAAGCCACACCACCGAGTAACTTAACCTACGCAGGAACATTAAATGCTGAAATATCACCAGCAAACAAGGAGATACCAAAGAAACCCAATAGCACCGACATTACAGCAGCCAAAACCCAGCCCGAAAATGAAGGACACAACTCCAAGAATAAAAACCAACAAAATCGTAACATAACCAGACAACAACTACAACCTGCTTTGCACGAAGAAAAGACAAAAATAGCTGCCAACAAGATAAGCAATTTGAGGCAAGATAACTGGAAGGAAGTGCGGAAAGCTCCTACCAAAAGTTATCAACGGCCAAAAACATTGGGAACAGCGAAAGCGAATGAAGACTTTAGTGGTGCCGAAAAGAAGGTATGGCTATATTTATATAGAATAAAACAAAATGCAACCGCACAGAAGATTGTGGAATATATACAACAACAAGAATCATTTAGGAACGAAAAGGTAACAGTAAAAGAAATACCCGGAGAGTCAGCTAAGCTAAAACGTTTTGTGGTTACCGCTCCGTTGTTGAAAAAGGATGAATTATATGACCCAGGATTCTGGCCAAATGGTGTTGGAATACAACGGTTTGATTTCAGCAGACACCGAGAATTTATCCAGCAAGAATCTGCAGATTTTTTATAGAGAACTACACACCAGAAAAAAAACACAATCAATCTAAATGGCTTAAAGTGATGCACCTAAACATTCAGTGCATTACCAACAAGTCGGAAGCACTTCTACGACTAGCCGAGCAACATGATGTCGACGTAATATGCCTCTCCGAACACTGGTTGACGCTAAACAATGAAAATTTCTACAATTTGAGTGGTTACAAATGGATCAATAAATACGTACGGAAACAACATGTACATGGGGGAGCGGGTATCCTTTGTAAAGAAAGCCTGACTGCTATATCTGTGGATGACATATCAAATATGTCGATCGAAATGGACTTCGAGAGTGCAGCCATTTACATTCCAGAACCGAATATAATAATTATTAGTACGTACAGAAGTGGGCTTGTAACTTTGAAACCTTCCTGACGATTATTAATCAAGTACTCACTTACGTAATGAAACACTTCCCAACAGACGTTAACATAATATTGTGTGGAGATTTCAACGTCCAATTTGCCATGAACGCGCCTAGAGCACAAGAGGTAGTAAACGTCTTGAAGACCTTTGACCTGCATCGAAGTATATTTCATACAACACGAAAAAACGCAACCATCGACAATATCTTTACCAACCTCAAGGAATTTAAAATCGAACAAATATCTGGAAACATATCGGATCACGAACCACAAATATTACAAGCACTTGTTGAAGACCGGATCCATCAAAGCAAAGGATGTTACCGTAGAATGTTTACTAAATCTACAAAACTAAGTCTACTCACCGCTCTTAAAGAAGAAAAATGGGAGGAAGTTTATGCTGAAGAAGATCCTAATACCATGTACTCCACATTTTTGGACATCTTCCTGTACCACTGCGACAATTGCATACCCCATCGGTTAACAAAAAAAAAGTAAAACCGTTCACCCTCCAGAACTAGGTCACTTAAAACAAGCTCTGGACCTAATAAAGGAGACCTCATTGATGCATCCTGAAGAAACTCATCTAAGAAATAGTTTCAGTTCGTACAAGACGTTATACATACAATAGTGCGAAGAGTATGCCAAAACCAGCAACCTGATCCAGCTTAACACAGCACCAAATAAACCAAAACCAATCTGGAAAAAAATTAATGTAGTCACGGGACGCAGCAAACACTACCAACCACAAGACAAACCCTCATGTGAAGAATTGAGCCACTATTTCGCTACCTTCACCAACGTCTCTGACAATGGCATTGCAAATCAGGACAAAAAGCTCTTAGATACTCTTGGACCAACAACAGGTAAAACTTTCTTCTTCAACCCAACTGACCCTGAAGAAGTATTGTCATGCATAAATAAACTAAAGGCAAAGAACACCAAAGACCACTTTGATATGGACACAACTACTTTAAAAGATCACCAACAATCTCAGAGATTCTGGCAGCTGTGATCAACAAGTGCATAGTTTCCGGAGTGTTCCCGGACAAAATGAAGATTGCTAAGGTTACTCCTGTTTTCAAGAAGGGGTCTCGGGAGGATGCCTCCAACTACAGACCTATTTCTGTTCTTCCCGCATTCTCCAAGGTCTTTGAGTTCGTCATTGTTTCCAGAGTGACTGAGTTCTTCAACAGACAGGAGTACTTCAACGATAACCGGTACGGATTCAGGGCTTGCCGGGGAACGGTGGACGCTATAACGAGCTTGATTACCCTCATAACGGATGCATTGGAGAGAGGTGAGCAATGCAATGCTCTATTCCTGGACCTCTCCAAGGCTTTCGACAGCATGTCCCACAAAAGCTTTTTACTTAGAATGGACCACTATGGCTTTCGTGGCGTCCCCCTTAAGTTGCTAGGAAGCTACCTATCTAACAGGCTCCAGTACGTCGTACACAATGGCAAAACTAGTGGTATGCAGAATATAACCAGTGGTGTCCCGCAGGGGAGTTTAACCGGTGCTCTATTTTTTGTGATCTACACTAACGACCTACCTCATGGCATAAATGCGAACGTGATCCAATATGCAGATGATACAACATTACTGCTGCATGGCCATGAAACTGACATTCGGCAGGTATCCCAAGCTGCCATGCGTGAAGCAGGTGCATGGTTTTCCAACAATAAATTAGTGCTCAACAACGACAAAACGACAGACCTTTTTTCACATCCAGTAGAAGGGAACAACAAGAAGTTAAAAACGTGAAATTTCTGGGAATTCGACTCGACACACGCTTAACCTGGAGAGCGCAAGTGGAGGGACTGCTGCCTACCCTCGCTCAGCAGTTTACGCCATCCGAAGAATAAAATCTACGATAAACACAGACGCAGCAAGATCCACCTACTACGCGCTGTCCCATTCTCGGATGATTTATGGATTGAGAGTGTGGGGTGCATCTGCTCACAGTTACAAGATTTTTCTCCTGCAAAAAAGAGCTGTTAGAGCAATTGAGGACGCAGCAAGCACCGACACATTCACATTCATCAGGCATAGGATAATGACACTCTATGCAACTTACGCAATCCAACACATGCACCAACACATGCAACACAATACATGCAAAAAAGCACCTGAGCGACTATCACAAAAGACAAGACATCCACAGGTACAACACAAGGCAGACTCAGCAACTCCATATACCATTTGGAAGGCTTCATGCTACAAGCTTTACGCGTGAGGCAGTTATGTTCTTCAACAAACTGCCAGACAACTGGAAGAATCTCCCAATGACCACTTTTAAACGGCGAATTACAAGAGAACTGACCACCGTTGCCCCGTACTCGTTGGATGAAGTAAATTTGCATCTTACCGGTGTTTGAGTTATATATTTGAGGTACTACATTGCAATGTTATTATGCTTATATATAGATGTATTGTACTGACTTGTTGATTACAACGAATATATTCTATTTCTATTTCTAATATGATAATTGCGTGAAACAATATAACACTTTAAAATGGTGAGAACTAGGATGTAACATGACGTCATCATTGACTAACAAAACAAGTTTGAACGTGTTCGAACATGTTCCGGATTATGTATAGCAGTATAATTAGTGATGAAAATGCAAGTTTAGACAGGTTTGAACATGTCTGAAAAGGATTCTTATACAGCCTGTGGTAATATTGAACTCTATGTTACCGAGATTTGTGTATAAAATATATGAGTACGCATGATTTGCAATCAGTATCAATGATAACGTATAAGGGTAAGGGGCTCTTAAACACGAGTATTAATAATCTACCATTTGAGTTACACCTGCCGGGGTATCAGTTTTGCGGACCTGGAACTAAACTACAAAAAAAGATTGCAACGTGGTGATGAGGGAGTGAATAGACTGGACGCCGCCTGTAGGAATCACGATATCGCATATAATAATAATAGTAATTTATTGATCAGCAGTAATAAAGTATACACTTGTATAAAGGGACAACATATGTATATATCAACAAAAAAATAAGTATTTTGCGCCTAACAATATACACAATATACACAGATAAGCCGATCAAAAGGACTGTAATGAGATCGGCAATACAAGTATTATCGTCTGCTCTCCCTTACAATCCCTATATAAGAAGCATAAAAGTCTAGAGGATCGTCATCGAGCTGATAGAGAACTCGAAAATACGGCTTGGGATAGAGTAAAGTCATCAGGTTCTAAATTTGGCGAAAAATCATCAGCCTGGTTGATTACCAACGCGATGAAATTAAAACGAACACTTGGTATGGGAATCTCAACATCCTGTGGAGATAATAGAAGGGTGTAAAGACTCTCAAAGAAAAATGATAAAGCCAAAGTTGCATTCCGCAAAGCAATTGTAAGCAGAATTAGTAAGACAATAGGTAGAGTTGATAATTTGAGAGATGCGTCACGTTTAGCTGTTCAGAGTGCACGCTTAGCTGTTAAGGATGTTGGGGGAAAGGCTAGAGTAAGGATTCCACGTATAATCCCAATCCCCAAGACTGGTGGAATCATCCCTCTACTACCAGCTATTTTTGCCGGCCTCTCAGCATTAGGAGGACTGAGTGGCGGAGCGGCAGGTGTATACAGAGCATTAAGAAGTGGACAAAAAGCTCGAGATAAATTAGCGGAATCAGAACGTCATAATAAAACAATGGAGGCGATAGCTATTGGCAAGAAGGGATCTGGATTATTCTTGAAGAAGCATAAATCAGGTCTAGGATTATACATGAAAATTTTTTTTTAGCTGAGCTACCCAAGAGGCCCCTAACCAACATCGACTTAATTAGATATGCTAAATTATTGAAAATCCGCCATTTTCGAGGAGTCTTCATGCGCGATACTATGCCGAAAGCACCCATAACCGCAAACGAGTGTGCCATAGTTAATTTGGATGATAACAGTGGAGGGGGACTCATTGGGTAGCATATCAGAATAGAGATCACCATGTAATCTACTTTGACAGTTTTGGTAAACTGAGACCGCCAAAGGAACTAATAAAATATTTCAAACATTGTGACATTACATATAATCATACCAATGTACAAAAGAGTAATACTTACAATTGTGGGCATTTATGCCTAGAATTTCTAATAACGTATAAATAGATGAACATTCAACAAAATCGTTTAATTATGTCTCAGACATTCACCCTTACAGGTGCTTCCAGTACACTATCTATTGATTTTTATCCTCCAATCGAATTAGAACTTGGTTCTCAATATTCATTAGCATTACTAGCCCTACATACGTACAACAGTATCCCCAATACTGAAGAAGGTGTGAACAATAAATTTCACTACGGTGTTCCCAAATTGGATAGTGGTGTAAATATCCAAAAGGGTGTAATCGATATTTCAACTGGAACGTATGAACTCGACGATATTGAGACATACAATAAATTCCATTACACTCATCACGAGTCGGAAGTGGTATAGATATTCACGAAAGTGTGATAGAAATTCCTACAAGATCATATGAACTCATATGAACTGAAGTAATATTGAGGCATACTTATTGGATGAACTGGAAGTACGTGGACATATAAAACCATTGGACAGAAGTAGTCTATCAATCAAGGGTAATAATAATACTTTGAGGTGTGAAGTTAGGAGTGAATTACGAATCAACTTTACTCGGCCGACTACTATTGGTACAGTGTTAGTATTCTCGCCACAATTTATCGTTCCGAATATTAGATACCAATCAGACTTACCAGTGAGAATAAGTAAGGTTGTTACTATACGTGTAGAGTGCAATATTATTTTCGGTTCGTTTTACAACAACAAACCATCACATACGCTATACGAATTTGCGCCAGCAGTAGACCCTGGTTATAGCATTGATATGGAGCCGAGGAATTTAGTATACCTACCCGTCTCGAATCAACGGAACATTTCAAACGTCACAATAAATTTACTTGATCAGTGTGGGGAATTAGTCAATTTTCGAGGTGAAGACATTGTAATAAGATTGGAGTTGAAGAAGCAAACGTGAAATGGGTTTAGTTTTTCGTGTTGGGCGGTCATCACGGCGTGATAGGTATATAAGCAGGGGTAATTTCCAGTCGACTTCAGTTAGTACTATTCACCGAGTAGGTGTAGCACCGGTAGCAATTAGCCAATCATCATCATCACTATCCAAAGAGAATATTCAATTTCTACGATCTCAAGGTTATCATGTCAGAAAAGTTATCGATATTCGGAAACCCTGATTTCGACCATTCGATAGTCGGTGAGGAGATACATACATACCACCCCCAAACCAACTCATTTCAACATAATGACGAAATCGAAATCACCATCAATCAGCAGGATGCTCTGGTTTCAATGTATGAAAGTGCCCTGTATATTGAAGGTTCCATCGAGCGTTCGGCGACTGGGTCGGGTGATGCTAAGATTACAAACAATTTTGGGGCGTTTCTTTTCGAGTCTATTAGCTATGAACTCAACGGTATCGAGATTGATAGAATTAGAGATCCTGGAATTACAACACTCCTGAAAGCATATTTATGCCTAAATGAGAATCAGTGTAAAGCCCTTCAAATTGCTGGATTAGTATATCCACTAGATAATGGTATTTATACACTTCATAATAATGATACATTCTCCCTACGGATTCCATTAATTTATCTGTTTGGTGTATTTCATGATTATAGACGAGTAATTCAAGGTCGTCACAAACTGCGATTAGTTCGAGCCAGATCAGCAATAACTGCTATCAGATAGTGCTCTCGGCTGCTGATAGTGATGCAACGGATTTGAAAATTTTGAAAATAAATCTGACTAACATTGAATTAAGAGCTAAACACATTCTACCATCGGATGATGTGAAATTAGAGTTGCTACAGAAGCTGAAGAGTGAGAAACTAATACTAATACCATTCAGGAAGTGGGATTATCACGAACTTCCATCTCTTAGAAGAGCTAATAATGAGATTTGGTCTGTGAAGACGAGCGTTAACCTAGAGAGACCCCTTTATGTCATAATTGCATTCCAAACGAATCGCAAGGATAATGTTAAAAGTGATATATCTCTCTTTGATCATGTAAACATCACCGATTTGAGAGTATATCTAAATTCGGCTTGCTATCCATATGAATCTATGCGTTTGGACTTTGATAGAATGAGATATGCAGAGGTATTTCAAATGTATTTAGACTTTCAGACTGGTTTCCTTGAGCAGCAACATGCACAACCTATGCTAAATTATCGGGATTTTAACCAGCGGGCCCTATTCGTAGTTGATACATCTAAACATGCTGCAAATGTTGTATTGTCATCGACGTGTGACATTACTGTGGAATTTCAAAGTTCTAATGTATTCCCCAATAATACTAAAGCGTATTGTATTATCGTTCATGATAGTATTATTGAATACACACCGATAAATAGTGTAGTACGTCAAGTTAGATAATCAAATCAGCTAAATTATAATGAAAGTCTGAGGAAAATAAATTAAAGATGTGAACTAGTTTATAATTATGTAATGGTATTATGTACTGATACTATGTAATGATAACAATTTAATAAATGATTTTTGTATGTAAATTATTCGGGTTTTATTCCGTCCTATTGCAATGTGTTTGTGAAGTGTAATAACCCCAATGAGAGATGGAATGTGTGTCGGTAAACTAAAAGCTATAAGATAGAGAAAGACAAACAACATGAAATAAAAAAGGTATTGTATAAATACACCCTCCGTAGTAGTATGTCACCCCCTCACCCCCTGTAATGTGTCTAGAGCCACCGGCCACCTACCTGTATCACCCCTCACCCCCTGTAATGTGTCTAGAGCGACCGATCGCCTACCTGTAATAAAGTTGATGTGTCTATGGTCACCCCTCACCCCCTGTTGTGTTCATAATTAAGAATCCAAATCGCACCGAGCACTCAGTGATATGGGGGCTTAATTGGCGTAATTATACTCTTAATTGATTGGGTGGTGTAATTGCACTATAAGTGATTAAGTACCACGTGTAATTGCACTCTTAATTGAATAATTTGGTGGCACTGAGTGTATTCAGAACCCAAATCACACCGAGCACTCAGTGATGTGGGGGTTTAATTGATGTAATTGTATTATTAATTGGTTGGGTGGTGTAATTGCCATCTAATTGATTAATTACCGCTCTAATTAGCTAATTGAGTGGTGGAGATGGTAGTAGAACCCCACTCTTAATTGATTCGGTGGTATAGCCAATTAGCGGTAATTGGATGGTGGGACGCCACTCTTAATTGATTGGGTGGTGGGGTGGTGGAGGCAGTAGCAACCTTACCATACTACTCGCAAGTATTTCGTTTTAATTAGTAACCCCCCCCCCCCGATTATATCACGCTTTTCAACAACAATAAAATTCGGGTCACCTTACCCATACTGCAAGTTAAATTTAGAAAGCTGCCCCCCCCCCCCTTCGTTTTTGAGCTGGATACGGCCACGGGAACCACCCTTAGTTTCCCCGAAGGTGTTAAGATGCTTCCCAATGGGTATACAGTTAATTTATTCAGTTGTACTTTACATTGCACCGTGGTCTGAACTCGCGAAAAGTTGGCCAAATTCTGAAACTTGGTATATAAGGGATTTTAAGGTCGCTGACCACGAATCTAAACTCTAAATTGCTAAAGTCAAAATGGCGGATCCAATATGGCGGACGACTACATTAAAATATGCTTTGATTTAATTGAAACGTGGCTGTTTGAGGTTTTTGAGGTAGATGATTATAAATCTGAACTCGCAATTTCCGAAAACAAAATGGCGTATCCAATATGGCGGTCGACTACATTAAAAGATGTTTTGATTTAGTTAATACATGGCGTTTTTTATATTTTTGAGGTCGCTGATTATGAATCTGAACTCAAAATTGTTTAAAACAAAATGGCGGGTTTAATATGGCTAACAAGTACATTAAAATATGTTTTGATTTACTTCAAACGTATATTTTGGGGTTTTTGAGGTCGTTGAGTACGAATCTGAACTCTAATGAGTAATGAAAACAAAATGGTGGTTTCAATATAGCGGATAACCACTTTAAAATATGTTTAATTACATTAACAACGTGGTTGTACATGGCTAGTGATCTGACACTTGTCATTTTCTTGCAGCCAGATATTAAAAAGTAGTTCATTTTTAAAATGATACGTTCCGGCAAAAACAATTTACTAGAATGGCGCAGAAACAGGAGATAAAAAGAAAAAAAAGAATAGGTACAATCACAAATACTTATGCAATATAATAATTACATCTAAATTAGCGCAAAATGTTTCAATTTTTAATAAAACTTTTGGTTAGGTTATACCTCTGGGTTCTTATTGCGATGATTTAGGTTATAGTTCTTTCATAGTTAAGAAAAATAAAATACATACATTTAGTCGAAACATTCATCGTAAATGTTATTATTTGTTGTTGTTTAAATACACAAATAATTTATTTTGACAGGTTTACAACATTGGTGACTGCGCCGTCTATGTGATTTTTTAGGTTAGTACGGTGACAGCGCCGCGCAAGCGCACCAGCAACATTTAGAATTTAATTGAATTTACACGTTTAAAAAGCGAATTTTGTCAATAATTTGTTACATTTAGACCAAAGTGGTATAGAGAGAAGATTATAATGAGTATTTATCTTTAATTTGATGCATTGCTTGTTACTTCATATAAATAAATAACAGCCAAAAACTTATTTGAAACGCAAGTATACTGATTTCTTGCAAAACGTTAAGCTACCAAAGAAAAATAAATTACGGAGAATACGCAGCTATATGCAGCAAAATATAATTGGGATTTGTAGATAAAGAGTGGAATCTTAATATATCCTAAAATAAGTGCAACCAAGTGCAAACATTTTTTTGAATGTCTAACGAAATTTTAGGTTAATTCGCTCTTCTGTGTCTTCTATAATTGTGGTCATTTAAAATTTTCTTCATTCATATGTACTATCTTGGCCATATACTATGTCCCTTCTTTTGACGTCCATTTTCTCGGAAACCTAGGAGCGAACAAATTTGAAAAAATTCTGGTGCTGTCCCTGATTAATATGCTACAATTCATAAAAATTAGAAAGCTGTATGTGTTGTGTTTTCCCGATTTTTCCAAATTAAGAAGAATTGGGGCTGTTTTTGCCACGAAAATTTTATTCGTTTAACCTTAGCAATTAATTACTCCGGAAATAATACATAGATTTGAACGAATTAAAAAGTAATTCTACGGAATGCTAGCTTTCAATGTGCATTTTTGTCAAATCATTGGATTAGTGCTTGACCCACAAAAAGCTATATTATGCAATGCCAGCAATTCCTTTATTAGAACAGCTAGAATAATGAAATATAGACTATAGGTTACCCACTAATTCATAGGTTTAAAGTTTATTACAAAATCATGGTTTATCTTGCATTTTCCCTACTAAAGATCGAGTTGAAGCATCTCATGATTGGTGCAGTTGACGCGGCGCTCTACGGTCCTTGGGGCGAGCGGGGTGAAGGGATCGACAGCGACGCTGCCAGTAGTGGCGGATCGCACGTGCATTACTATATTTACTAGTGTTTACGGGCACAATACATAAAACGACACGGCGATTATGCCTCGCCAAAGAAATTTGGATATCCGGCGACAGATTACCGAATTACAAAATAATGGCAAAATAAGTCAATAAGATAACAGAACCACGAACAGGCATTTGGAAGTCCCATGGGAATTCTTGGCAATTTAAATCGGGTTTCGGGTTTAGCATTTAAAATTAACGAGTGAGCTGCAAAATATTCTATGTGTCTACAAATTTACGATGCTAAACAACTAAAAGTTTTTTGATATTTTTATATTCTATACGGTCAGAGCTGACGTTTGTAATATATGTAATATATCAAGAGTTGTATTTATTTTATATTGTTTCTGCATGTATTTATTTATTATTAATAAATAAGCTGCTGAAATTGTTATAATAGTTTGAATATTTATATAACAAAATCGGGCATACCTTTTAAATATTTTTTGGGTTTATCAAGCAAGCTTAATTTAGTATTCACCAGTAATCGGAAAATCTGCTAACTCCATATTATTAGATCTATCCGCTTCCGTGAAAATCTTGTATACAACCTTATGGTATAAAAACTGAAGAAAACATAAACGCCAATCGATAGAAGAGATTTCTCTCGTACCGGGTCACATATTATAATCAAAATTATGCAAATATTAAGAATTTAATTGTTAGTTAAAATTACTACCTTATCAAGTTATTGTTCTTTTGGTGTATTGATAATAAGCTGCCCCGGTTCCCCCAGCTGTGTCGGTTCTCTCCGACATGACTGCACCGCTAACGCCTCCTTTCCCCGCAGTACCCCAAAGACCGTAGAACGTCGGAATTCACGCGGAGTTTCAGCACATCTTTTGTATGAAAAATGCAAGATAATAGTATATTATTTGACGAGCACATAATTAAGGATATAAATCGCGAGCATGAAGTTTACACGCGAGCCGTAGGCGAGCGTGTAATCATGCGAGCGAATTATATCCGTTATGTGCGAGTTAAATACGACGTTTAATCTACGACTCATAAATTCCATTTTATGCAAAATATTTTAAATGTATTTGTCAATGATGGCGATGCGAACTGTCAAATAACTGTCATCCACGTAGGTTTTGACAGACTTTGACACTAGCGTTGTATAATGATGACAGTTCGTTCAAATAATGAGGTCATTATTTGAACGAACTGTCATTATTATACAACACTAGTGTCATTATAATCATTGGCGCGTATAATGATGGGGATTATATAGTCGTAGATACGTATGTAATGAACTTATTATATGTGAGTCGTAGATAAGCAATGATTATGTAATAAACTTTAAACCTATGAATTATTGGGTAGCCTATAGTCTATATTTCATTATTCTAGCTCTTCTAATAACGGAATGGCTGGCATTACATAATATAGCTTTTTGTGGACCAACCACTAATCCAATGATTTTACAAAAATGCACATTGAAAGCTAGCATTCCGCGGGTGATTTTACTTCTTTATTCGTTCAAATCTATGTATTATTTCCGGAGTAATTAATTGCTAAAGTTACGTGGCAAAAACAGCGCCAATTCGTCTTAAATTGGAAAAATCGGGAAAACGCCAACATATATAGCTTTCTAATTTTTATGAGTTGTAGCATATTAATCAAGGACAGCACCAGAAGTTTTTAAAATTTTTTCGCCCCTAGGTTTCCGAGAAAATGGACGTCAAAAGAAGGGACATAATATATGGCCACGATAGTACTTAATATGATATATCTACCTTAAGTAGGATTGTCCAAGATATCACTTTCCGTTATTTAGAGCTTAAATAAATATACAATATACTCAGTATTCGATTTTTCCTGAGCGTTTTTAAAATAATGAGTAATGGTAGAAGCGCACTATGCGCCATTTTGGTTAATTACTATGGCTGAATGCGTTGTAATTAAGCATCAATTCCACGCGTGCTTAATGAATTAATATGTTTACTTTCATATACAGTACAGAATTTAACTGAATTCAAACCTTGAAAATTTTAATCTTGGCCAACAATTCGGTACTTCTAGACCATAGTGCATTGGTCTGATTACTAATAACTAAGTGGATGATAACTAGTTGCTAACTCGATGATTACCAACTGGATAATTAATCATATACTGGTGTAGTACAGATTAGTATTAACACCGATATTGTTCGAGTCTGCTTACAATACAAAATGTTGTCATCTTTTATAGTGAGCTCTTCAAGGCACTGGGCGATAGCCGACCTTCCTGCTGCTAACTTATGTTTGTTGTTTTATCGCTGCACATTTCTAGAACAACGTTTCCAAAACACAAACAAACTTCCGCGACGATTATGTTTTATGCTTCGAATGCCGCTACGTGACACTACGTGACAATATTACCTCACATAAATCTACTGCCATTTTACTGCTTTGTTTTATGATAGTATAATATCTATAGAATACTATCAAATAGGCAGTGCTAAACATTAAACAAACTTTTCGAAGGATTTCTAACAACAAAGCAAAGCAGTGAATGGTTTTATTGATCAGTGTATCGTTTATCTGCTTTATTTTGTTGACATTATAAGAGAAAGCAAATTAGTGGTTGGAATAAAATGCCCGTGAACAAAAAAATGTATTATGTTTATCCTATCGCAAATTGTCTTGTAACTAATCGTAGACATTTGAATCGTTTATTTTTTTTTTTTAAATTTGTTATGTAATCAGAAAAAGAACGGATATTGGCGTTTTCTTACGAAAACACGACAAAATAAAATTGATTTAGAAAACGCCTTCCTCCCTACGTGTACAAAATTCCACCAAAAATATCCATGTTTGTTAATTTTTTTCTTTACAAGCGTATCATGTTGTATTATTCAGGGCCGTTAAATTCGAACATATGTTTCTTATCTTCTTCTTAATTTTAAAGGATCTTCAAAGAAAAAACATCTGTGCACCCAACTCAAAATCTTATTGATAATTAATTAATACAATTAAAATGTTTTCGATATTTATCCAAATCCTGGGGTTTCTCCATTTTCGTCTTTTACGATGACCGCTTTTGGATTTAAACGCTACCCCCCACAACTGTCCCGTTTTGATTCAATAAAATTTTGGTCACCTTACCACTAGGGGACCATTAAACTGTCCTCTTAATGTGACAAGTTATTTTTTTCTATGCTTTTGCCATAAAATAAAAGTCTTATGCTAATAATAGCATCACTACTCCATGAAACCCAAAATAAACAATCGACTATCTCAGACTTACTTGTTGACTAAATTGTTCATGAAAACCTAAAATTACATCAAATATTCAATCCAATTCATACATATTTTATGTAACAGGTTATACAATACCATCCACTAAGAAGTGGACAACACTGTGATGGAAGCCTGAAGAGAAAAGGAGTAGGCATAGTTACATAGTATTATATGTATATGTTATTGACCAAGTGATTAATAGGGCAATGTGAAAATTGCCCGGGCAGTATTCACAATGCCCTATATCTACTGGGCAGGATGATTAAAGCATGTTTCTTTTTATGGATTTTTTTATTTCAGTATTTTTAGAATAATAAAATCAAGTTTTACTCCAGTAATATATTCAACATATGTTACAAATTAACAAAACTCATATTTTGTCTGAATAAAACTTCAGAAATATACAAAAAGTCAAAGTATACTCAAGTAATAATATGCGTATAAGTTAAAATAAAACAAAAGTCATATCCTAATTAAATATTTCAGAACAAAATGTCAACTTTATACTCTCAAGTCTCAAGTAACGTAATAAAACATTAAAAATTGACAAAACTCATACAAAAACTAAATAAGCAATCAACAAAACATATGTGCGTGGATGTGAAAAAGGACCAGTTGTCCGTTTCTAGTTACGCAGATAATTGCAAATAAAGTTAAACTGGCTCAAAATACACATTTTTGTTTTATTCGGTAATTGGTCTCTTTATTTTGTTTTTAATCAGATGTGTTCGTCTGAAACCCGTCTGCGGTTGGAAAACCATGAAAAATTGCGTTTTTGTTGCGAAAGAAAATGGGATTACTTGTCGATATTTTATATTTTACCATATTTTAGCTACTTCCCAGAGTGCAATCGAGTAGAAATTTTGCATATGGACAGATTTCTGGTGAAAATGCATGAATCAATCAAGAAACTGGAAACTTAATCAAAATTTTTAAATATTGACTAATCGTGTTGAAATTTTGCATGTGGGCTGATTTCCGGTTACAATGCAATACAAAAATAGAAAGCTTGTCCAAAACTTGAAATATTTTTGAAAATTAGTCCAATCGTTACCTATGTTAGGCTATTTTGTAGCCCCTAGGCCCATGGCGCCACATATGCCTTGTTTCGTGCCTCATATAGAAAGGTTGTTATCTGTTAGCTCAACTACAGTAGCTAGAATATTCCTTCCATGCTTCCATCACTACGAGCTCGGTCAAAATCCGGCACCCGAACTCTTACTCTACCACCTACTTTAGCAGCGTGAAATTTGGTATAGGTAAAACCACGAGAGCTGGACGTGAGTCATCGATTTCAGCTGTTATTTTGCTGATACGTAACAGACCATTCCCGTGCGTTAGACAGAAACGCTGTGCTTTTTTATACGTCTGTTCTTACGATTTTAAGCGATGACTCACGTCCAGATCTCGTAGTTTTACCTATACTTGAAGTACAAAGCATATTCTCGGCTTGTTTTTTTAGATTATATAAAGTCATTGCTCTAGTGTTTTTAACAAATGTTTGCTACTTTTCCAAAATCGGAATATAATTGCGTCTACTACGACTGCCATTACCACTAATCACAACGCACGTTTAAGCTGGCCACAAACGTTGTTCTAAGTTTTATGCTTCAGAATTTGTGTTCGCAAGCGGATGCACAAAACCTATACTAATGTTATAGATTATAGACAAATTTGTTTCATTTCCGAACAGAATAGCAATACCCACTTGGGATAACAAATTTAGAAACCGAATTCGGAAAACAATTGTGTGTGGCAACCTTTACAGCGATCGTGGTCGGTTTGAATTCGTCGTCGCTCTGACGACAGAGGTAGCCGTCTACTACTTACTCACCACAACACTGCTTGTGATATTTATCAAAGTGCCCAACACAATTTAGCAGTATTCATAGTGCCCGGGCAATGTGATTATATATCATGCATTAATACAAATTTATTAAATTGCCCAATCTCTCAGGGCAAATATTCATAATGCAAATATTCATAATGCCCGGGCATTATGAATATTGCCCGGATTAATCACTTGGTCCATAACATATATACTCACTCTGTAATGTACTAAAATATTATAATAACAACATCTTCAGGACGTTGGGACTGAAGCACCAAGTTGGCGTCATTGGTCACCCTGTTGGAGTGAAGCGATCTACAAATTAATATACTACGTTGTTATAGTTATGAAATATGTTATAAATGTACTTGTCAATTAGAACTTGTAAAAAGTCATAAAAGTAAATAAAGATAATTGAAAATATACTAGAATCTCAACAGGTTATGGGCCCAGAATAATGGACATAACAAATAGAAGCTTTATTGAAAAATTGAACAATAAAAACTACCAAGTTTGGAAATACAAATTAGAACTGGTTCTTATAAAAGAAAATTTGTGGGATGTGGTAAATAGCAACACGGCACAAATCAATGACAATGATTGGGTTAAACGAGATGGTCAAGTGCGCGCCATAATTGGTTTATTGGTAGAAGATAACCAGTTAGTTCATATCAAGAAACTAAAAACAGCTAATGATTATTGGACCAAATTAAAAGAAAATCATGAAAACGATTCTTTAAGTACTAAAGTGTACCTATTCAAAAGATTGTTTAACACAAAGTTGTCAGACTCAGAGACTATGGAGATCCATTTAAATAATATCATAGAATTGGTTGACCAACTCTCTGCAATGGGTGAAATTTTAGCAGATCATTTAATAATCGCCTTGATGTTATGTAGTCTACCAGAAAGTTATAATACAATAGTAATAGCGTTAGAAGTGAGACCAGAAAAGGATTTAACAGTAGAATTGGTGAAGAATGCATTATTACAGGAATATAGAAGAAGAAATGAACAAAGAGATGAGGCTTGTTCTCATGAAAATGATGCATTTAGAGCATATAATAAACAAGCATACAGATTTAATAACAATAAAAGCAGGAGTGCCATTAGATGCAACAATTGTGGAAAAATAGGACATTTTAAATGACAATGTAAAGAACAACAAAGGAACAGAGTTAACATAGTTAATAATAATTATGATGACAAGGAAGAAACATGGTCCTTTAGAGACCAAAAGAACAATTGTGAAAATAGTGATGATTGGTTTATTGATTCAGGTGCGACTTGTCACATGACAAATAACCGAAATGTATTTGACACCTTCAAACCTGACAAAGATTATGTATATCTGGCAAATGGGTACAAATTACCTTCATTTGGTATAGGCACAGTTAAGATTCGTCCAAAATATTCCAAGAAAGACATTTTACTAAAGGATTGTATGTACGTACCAGATTTGAAAGGGAACCTACTGTCCGTTAAGAAGACAACAGAAGCAGGGTTTACAGTAACATTTAGTGCAACACATGTAATTATTACAAATAAGATAAATTAAAATGATAAACTAGAGATTGAAACCAATCAACAATTGTACAATATTGAAACTGAACAAAAGGTTTCAGAAGATATATGTAATGATACCCTTTTAGCAATAAATAATACAGGAGATTGCATCTGTGTTTGGCATAAACTAGGTCATAGAAATTATGATGATATAAAGTTATTAGAGACAAAAAACTTGGTTGAAGGTATGAAATTAAAACCCTGTAAGCATAATCGTTTCTGCAACATTTGTATTGAAACTAAGATGACAAGAACGCCAATAAACAAAGAAACAGGCAACAACACTGAAGAAATACTTGAACTTGTACACTCAGATGTTTGTGGGCCGATTCAAATAAAGACACCAACAGGTAATCAATATTTTGTCACATTTATAGATGATTACAGCCAATATTGCGTGGTATATTTTTTAAAACATAAAGATGAAGTACTAGGAAAAATGACTGAATATATAAAATGGACACAGACAAAGTTTGGAAAAACGGTACAGAAATTTAGGACAGACAATGGAAAAGAGTATGTAAACAAGGGAGTACAAAATCTATTAAAATAATATGGTATAGAGCTTCAAACAACAGCACCATATTCGCCGCATCCAAATGGAACTGCTGAACGAAAAAATAGAACACTTATGGAAATGGCTAGATGTCTGTTGAAAAATGCTAATATTTCTAACAAATATTGGGGTGAGGCAATTTTCAGTTCTAACTATATTTTAAATTGTTTACCAACAATTAACAAAAAGTATACTCCGTATATTTTATGGAATAGTAAACGGCCTAATATAAATAACATAAATTTTTTTGGATCAGTTGTGTATGTGAAGATTCCACAGCATCAACGACAGAAATTGGATGATAAAGCTCAAAGAATGATATTATTGGGTTATAAAGAAAACACAAATATATATAAATTATTAGATCCTAGAAATGGCCATGTAAAATATAGCAGAGATGTCATTTTTAATGAAAGTTATACTTCAAAAGCTACAAATTTAGAGAAGAACGAAATGGGTTCAGAAGGGGTTTATATGGATATAATTGATGTAAGCAAATCAGATAAAAATGAAGATATCAACAAAACATGCATAGAAACATGCGAAGATGGACAAACAAAAGAAGAACCACTGAGAAAAATAGGTGAAAGGAAATCACAGAGATTAATTGAGAAACGAATTAAGGAAATAAATACAGCAAATTTATTAAAGGAAAATGAATTAAAAACAAATAAAGAGCCTAAGAACTATAATGAAGCAATTAAAAGTGTTGAAAGCTATGGAAGAGGAGATGGAGTCATTAAAGAATAATAACACTTGGGTGTTAACAGAACTTCCAATACATAGAAAACCAATCGGATGTAAATGGACATATACAATAAAAGAAGATGGTCAAGGTAATATTATTAGATATAAAGCTAGAATGGTAGCAAAAGGTTACTCACAAAAATTTAGACAAGATTTTGAAGAAGTATATGCACCTGTTATTTCAGCAACAACTTTTAGATTATTACTAAACATTGCAAGTAAAAATGGTATGCATATAAAACATATCGATGTAAAGACATCATTTTTTAATGGCAATTTAAATGAAGAAATTTATATGAAACAACCCCAAGGTTTTGAAGAAGTGGGCAAAGAGCATTTAGTTTGTCGATTAAATAGAAGTATATATGGTCTGAAACAAGCAGCAAGGTCATGGAATACCAAAATAAATGATATATTAATAGCATACGGATTTAGAAGGGGATTATGTGATAACTGCATATATACTAAGATGATAAATGGAAAAATCACTTATGTATTAATATACGTAGATGATATTCTAATTTAAAGTAAACTGAAGGAAAACATAACTATGGTACAAGAAGAATTATGCAATAATTTTGAAATTAGTGATTTAGGAGATATCAAAAACTACTTAGGGATAGAAGTAAATAAAATTAATAATTGCTACTGTATTAAACAGACAAAATATATAGAAAAATTACTAATGGAGAATGAGATGTCAAATTGCAAATCATCCAGAATACCAATGGATCCTGGTTTTTATAAATATTGCAATAATAGTCCAAAATTGGGATCTGAAAACAAATACAGAGAACTAATCGGAGGATTGCTATATTTGAGTGTACATTCAAGACCGTATATTACAGCAAGTGTGCATATTTTAGCGAGAAGCGTTAGCTCTCCGTCTCAAGCACACTGGATAGAAGCTAAACGAATTCTTAGATACCTGAAGGCAATAAAGACATATGGGTTAAAACTTAATGTAATGAAAAATGAAATGAATAAACTTAGTGGATACGTAGATTCGGACTGGGCAGGAGATACAACCGATAGAAAATCAACGTCAGGCTATATATTCAGTTATAATGGTAGTACTATTAGTTGGATGTGCAGAAAGCAAAATTGCGTTTCATTGTCATCAACTGAAGCAGAATATATAGCACTAACAGAAGCAGTCCAAGAAGCGAAATGGCTAAAGCAACTTATAAATGATTTTAATGAAGAAGTACTAGAAGTAACTATGCACGAAGACAACCAGGGTTGTCTTAAAATGTTAGATTTAAATAAAGGGGGAAAAAGAACCAAGCATATTGATATCAAGTATCATTTCGTTCGGGACATAAAGTTAAAAAATGAAATAACTTTTAAGTATTGTACAACAGAGACAATGTTAGCAGATATGTTCACAAAGGCTTTGAATTATATTCGTTTATCAAGATTGGTTAAAGAAATTGGAATGGTAGATTTGAAAGATCGAGAAGGGGTGTTGGAGTGAAGCGATCTACAAATTAATATACTACGTTGTTATAGTTATGAAATATGTTATAAATGTACCTACTTGTCAATTAGAACTTGTAAAAAGTCATAAAAGTAAATAAAGATAATTGAAAATATACTAGAATCTCAACACACCCCCTTTATGGTCTCCATTTGTGTGTTTTTCCATTGTGCGTCCATCTTGCTCCTTGGCTATACCGTACTGATGACGACTAATAGTCCGAAACACATGTCTACAGTTGCTTCTTCGTCTGACGGAATTGCCCGACAAATTGCTTTTCGCCTTGAATATCTCACCGTCGATAAACCAGTTAGCCTTATTTTTTCCACGGGCTATGATGTATACGGTACTGTACCACATAGTTCTCACTGCGAAAACGCAACTCCAAGTTATAATCCAGTCAACTCATTAGGTTTATAAGAGAAACTTCTGGAAAGCTGACTGCGACGCTGTCAACAATTTACTCCAGCAAGAATTACGCCAGGTGGCCAATGAAACAAATATTGACAATTTTTATGTGGCAATAAACAAAGTACTCAACATACATATACCAATAAGGCCGCGAAAAGTGAACAAACAAAAACCGTGGCTGACCAGAAGTCTTTAAAGAGACTCAGAAGAAAAGGCATCTGTGGCATAGGTATAGAGTTTCCAAATCTGAAGAGGACTATCAAATGTATCAACAACAAAATACTAAAACCAAGGCTTGTATAGTATCAGCAAGAACGCCTACGAACAAAATCTATTAGCAAATACGAAACAATTCTATACATACATAAATCGTACCCTTAACTCAAAGCATAACAACTTCAACATAATCAACAAAGCAACTCAAAAACCATATGAATCAAGCCAAGAAATCGCAGAATGCTTTGCGGAACAGTTTGAAAGTGTATACACAGTATTGGATCAGAACACAATTAAACCCTTACTTCCCTTAGAAACCTACTCTAGGATCGAAATAAACAACATTATATTTACATCAGAAAAAGTAGCGGCTGCGATTAAATCACTTAAACCAACCTCCAGACCAGGGCTAGATGAGATCACACTAGTTTTTCTCAAGAACTATGTACATGTACTGAAAGAGCCACTGACTGACATGCTTAACAGCATAATGAACACAGGAGAGTTTCCTGCAGCTTGGAAGAAGGCTGTTGTAACACCAATATACAAAAAAGGTAATAAACAATATGCAGAAAACTATAGACCAATTAGTCTGATGAGTGCATTATGTAAATGCATGGAAAAAATAATGGCCAAAGAACTCTCAGAATTTTTACTAGACAATGTTTTACCTGCACAACAGCACGGCTTTCTTCCAGGAAAATCAACATTTACGAAGCTCCTGACAAGACTAAACGAGTGGACCATGGCTGATGACAACCGCGAACCGATTGATGTCATCTATTTGGATTTTGAAAAAGCGTTCGACAAAATACCATAGTTTTTGCTTTATAAACTAGAACATTTTGGAGTGAGGGGCAAATTACTGGAGTTGCTAGAGGCGTTCCTTACTGAGCGCACTCTACGGGTACGTGTGGAATCTTAGTGCGCAGCGGGGTTCCACTGGGATCGGTCTTGGGATACTGCTGTTCATTGCGTATTTGAGTGATCTCTACCAAGAGCTTCAAACTAACAATACATCCTTTGCTGACGATGGAAATTTATATATAGATCCACTGCTACATCATCATGCCGTACAAATGGACCTTGACAGTGTCAAAAGGTGGACACAGGAGTGGAAAATGCCTTTGAATGATTCCAAATGTACTGTCTTACATATTGGACAAAATAATCCCAACACCAACTATTTCTTTGAACAAACAGAAATAGGATCAGTAACGAAACAAAAAGACCTAGGAATCACGATAACATCTGACTTGAAATGGGAAACGCATATCAATAAAATGAGTAAAAAATCCCAACACCAACTATTTCTTTGAACAAACAGAAATAGCATCAGTAACGAAACAAAAAGACGTAGGAATCACGATAACATCTGACTTGAAATGGGAAACTCATATCAATAAAATGAGTAAAAAAGCCAATTCCACTGATCTACCTAATCCAAACAGTCTTCAAAGATCTGTCCAAAGAAATGATCTTGAAACTACACAAAACATATGTAAGGCCAAAACTTGAATACGTATATACGTAATATGTCAAAGACATAGAACAGATAGAAAAAGTGCAAAGACGAATTACCAGATTACCGCAAGAACTCAAAGGTCTGCCCTATGAAGAAAGTATGTTTTATTGAATGTATAAATAAACATATTTAATACATAAAAAAAACATCATCCTTACAAAAATATATTCCTGATACATTATTTTACGACATATGTATTTGCAGGGTTAGGTCTGTGCGATTGCGCTTGAAGGGCATATTGCAATAATTTGGCGCAGTGGATTAGCTTACGTTTACAACTTTTCATTACAATATTTGTAGCTCATGCAACAAATTTAGTGGTACTTAACCTAAATTAACGTTCATGTACCACTATAACGTTGACTTAATTTTGGTACTTATTTCAGGTTCTTAATACAGGGGTATTGCATATAATCAACTGCGACACTGAAAGCGGAACTCCATACGGATAAAGCTACGTACATAGTGACATGATGACGATAGACGGATGTCCGAGCGTGTCGGAATGTTTTAAGGTTCACTATGAACGCAGCTTTAGACTACAGATACACATTGCACGTTTAGCAGAAAGGGAACATTGGAGCGTACAAAACAAAGTGTAATTTCCTTTCCGCTATACGTGCGATATATATTTAACGGGTTCCTCCGCTTTGTTGGCCGCTTTTCGCGCCTATTTTAAGGAATTGATAATGAAAGAACCAAACAAGATTTATAGACGAAGTTCTTTTATTCCTTTGTGTTAATATCGATGTAAAAAATTAACAATTTCAAAATTATGGTGATGCTCTCGGTGACCTTGTAGATTACTTTGTGCGCGCTTACGTGCAAACATGAACGTGTAACGGTAACCTCGATTACACGTGTGCACGTCGACGTCGTCTGATACAAACGGTGAAACCTTTTCTTAATTGTTATTTCGTTGGCTATCGTTCGATCGT